>WJFB01001352.1:0-32920 GCA_009870185.1 Pygmarrhopalites habei | reverse complement strand
CCCCCCCCCTCAAATTTGCATGTACCCTCATGATGAAACTCAAAGGGAGATTATCATTTCCCAACCCCCCTACCTGCCCCCCCTCCCTCATACATCAAATAATCGTCTCCTCCTTTTCCCACAATTTCTTCTCTCCAGTACACAATAAAAAATTATAGACTTTCATTTCAGTCGGGTCAAAATCTCTCAAAATAAATAAAAAAATTGCGCATTTTTTCCTTCTGTATTAATAAACCACGTTTTTTCCCTGTCGACAGTTTTTTTGAGAAATATCTCAGGAAAAAGAGAAGGAAAAAAATGTGAGATGGTGAGGACTGGGAACTGCAGCTGGTCGGAGTTTTTGGGTTGAGGTCGGTCCACACACACACACATCGCACCGCAGATTGTGAGTGAGACTGACGTTTATGCAAAATCATGCACACACAACCAAAGAGAGTGCAAATTCAGCGTGTGTGTGGACGGAGGGAAGGGACATGGCATGTCACATGCTGGGAATGTGAAACTGTAGTTCATTTACTCTTTCCTTTTTTGTATTTTCGGAGGAAATAAGGAACGGGTGGGACATGTCAAATAAATCATTGTAATTTAAGAACATCCACCCACAGTCCACCATTTTTTCCGTGTGTGTATGTGTGTGTGTGCAAACAATTTCTCATTCGTTTTTTGGCCATCAAGAAAATATAGGAGGGGGAGGTGTGAACATCTTGTCCCTCATTCCCCACAAAAAAGTTTTTTGCACAATGAAGAAAAAAGGATGATGTGTGATGAAATTCAAATTTTGCACAAAACCACCTCTTCATATTATTCTATATGAATACCGTAAAGCTTTTAATACGATCCATGGTCTTCATTCTCGAAAGAATTGTAAACAATTTGCTAGAATATTTACAGGAAAGGTGAACAAGACCCGGAATTCTGAGAGGTAACCCGGTAGACCGAAGTAGACTAGTACACGGAGGAATGGTCCCTACAGACACGGGGAATAGACAGACAAGAGCTTATTTCATGGAGCTGAGCTGTTGTAACACGAACATTACTTGTTACCCCACTCGCAATTTAACATGTAAATTGTGTTAGATAGCCTCATCCTCACAACTTAAATTACTCCTTCTCTCCATGCAGGGCGAACCAAGGAAAAAATGAAAAAATGTGATTTATTCACCAAATTCTGGTGGCGTGTGAAGTGAAGCCTCAGCCCAGCATGAGAGAGAGAGAGAGAGAGAAAGTATGTGTGGAAAGTGGAGCGATTGTTTCATGATCTACATTTTAAATGGAGAGAAGGGAGGAAAAAGAATGCATGTCGGTCTTCTTCTCAAAAGACAAGCCTCCAGTCCTTCCCGCACACACACATGCACACACACTCACACCATGGCAGGAATGGTTGGGTGTGAGATAGGAGGAAACTTTTTCTTTGATGCTCTCCATCTGTAAAGAATAATCGGTGTGTGTATTGCCAGGCAGCTCGGAAGATTAAAAAAATATGCACAACCTCATAATATTTTTCAAAACCTACACAACAGGACAGAAACAGCTCACAAATTGTGAATCTCTTGTCCTTGTCTCCTTTCCCCTGTCCACCATTTCCTCTGCTCTGTGCTTGGAAACGGCCCTCCTTTCACCACACAAGATGATATGGAGAAAGATAAAGTGGGGAGAGAGGGGCTCTCTTGCAAATTTAATGCGGGAACCACCCTATTCCATCCATATGCTTCACACCTCCCAAACTCCGCAACACTCCTCACTCCCCCTCCTCCCTTTTTATATGGGCTTTTGGCACGAAATCTCACCATTCCCTTTCTCTCCATCTCTACACATTGTACAAAGGGAAGAAAGGTTTGATGGGCAACGTGAAAATTGAAAGGGATTTTTATGAGGAGGTGTTTACTTATTTTTTAAAACAAAATACAAAATTATTTAAATGGAATCTCCTTTCCCGATTCAAACAGTAATAGAGTCTCAAATTGGTCTCCTGGCTCAGTAAGCAGGTTGATGAGGAAGGAATTGTGTCAAACCATTGTAAAAAACAACGTTCCCTGTGTGTCTGTGTGGGGAATAAAAAAAGTCATGGGATAGTTGTGTTGAGAAAAAAAAAGAAAGAGGATCTCGCAGGTAGGGCTGAGTAAAGAGAGGGGGGAGGGAGGGAGTGCAGTGCACCCGCCGTGATGAGCTATGAACTTTGCTTTTTGAAGGAACTCCGATGATTAATTTCTTGTGTCAACTTAATAGAATATTGCCTTGATGTCTTGTCTCAAGTTTTTCTTTTGAATCCCATAGCCGGGCACTGTATAAGCCGGGCGAGAGGGGGAGGCTATAATACGGAAGACTTTCCTCCATAACTTTCTTCTTCCATGATTAATCATCTCCTGTCTCTTCCCCTCCCCCTCCCTCCTTTTTTTCTATTTTCTCACGTACACCACACCCCACCATCCACACACACACACTGACATATGGCAAATTCCTCTACTCCATTTCAATTCAAATTAAAATGTCTTCTTCCTTCCTTCCATCACCTTCAACAAATTTTTTATACATCCCTTCCGCTCTCCCTATCTCCCGTTCCCTCCGCTCTCTTTTAGTAAATCTAATTTTGTCCTAATATTCTTCCCTACCTTCCCCATCACTGAGGTGCGTCGAAAATTGACATAAATGGCCATCCTCATTTTTTCAAATCAATAACTTTCCCCTGGAAATTCGTAATCACTCCGCCAAATTCAACTTTCTCCAGGAAGGATAGACATTTTGAACCATTTTTATTCATACATTTTTAAAAAGGATATCCTAATAAAATTTCAATCTACTTTCTCCAAAAATCTGGACAGTGGGAAAAAGTTATTGTGACTTTATTTTGTTTAGTACTTGAAAATTACTGGCCCACAGCTGGTCCAGTAATTTAATTTGGAGATAGAGAACGACAAGGCGGAGAGAATCTGGCGAGATTTACGAGGAATGCAGATATAAAAAATGAGGAGACAGACCTTTGCATGACAATGGAGGAAGAGGATAATTACGAGAGGAATGGGGAATTGACGGAGGATGGGAATAAAAATAAAAAGCGTTCAAGAGGAAACATTTCTTCATTGTGTAGCCGTGTGTACTAGAGTCAACTTTCACTCGTGTATGGAGTCAGCGGTGCAGAAATGTAAATGTGTGTGTTTATACACAGAGACAACTGGATTCACACTCCTCCCTGCTCGTCTGTGTGTGTCTTTGGATGGAAAACAGTTGCTGTTTATTAACTTTCGTAGAAAATGTTCTCTTTTTCTTTGGCTCCTGTCAAACAATGTACAAAAGAGATAAATTGGATGGATGCAAAGTGGAGGGAGTGAGACGGAGGGAGGAATGACAAGGGCTGGAGGGTGATAACAGATATTAGTATGCAATGAGCGGAAATTATTTTCTTGGAATATTTTATGAATGAGGCTATCATTCCCCCAGACCTCCATCTCATTCCAGACCCACACCCCACACACAGGCACACGCACACACAGGAAGGAATGACGAGACGGAGGAATGTTAACACCACTTTTATGCACAAAGTCTTTGGTGGTTACTACCAGACACACACTCTCTCTCCGTCTTCATTTCCACTTCAAAAAATACCTGTCAAAAATAACATTTGAATTTTGAATTGCAAGAACCTCCCAATTCTCCGTAGAAATTATCAAAAGATGGGAGGAGACAGAAGCTACATTTCAATTTAAAATCCCGCTTTCCTCCCGCGTCCCATGTCCCTCGAATCTCCCTTCGACCCTCCTCCAGCACATAATTAATTAGAAAATTTAAAGATTATGAGAATAAACATTTAAAGAATCATCCCCTCCTCGCATCAAAGTCATTACGTGAATGCACAAAAGCAATCTGCACAGACTTTTTATCGGTCGAATCAAGGCTCTGCCTCCTCCTTTTTTTGGCTCCCGGAACTTGTCTGAAATTGAAAAGAGGGTCATGGGATTCCCTCCTTCTCCTCCCTTTTTTGCTTTCCATTCAAAATCCCGGAAATTATGAAAATTTTTCTCTTGTCATCATCTTTCTCACCCCTCCAGTCATTTCCCTTCCCTGGAAATGTGAATATGGAGAAGAATCCTCCCTCCTTCTATTCACTCTGAAAATTTATAGACAAATCTTGAGAAATAAAATCAGATCCATTCTCCTCTATTTACACACACGACATCCAGGCAGGGTTTTGTATTTTAATTTTCAAATATTTCCAGAAAAATTTATTTACCCAACCCTTTTGGCCTTTCTCCTATTTACAGAGGGAATGGTAGTGAAAGTCAAAAGGGAGCCTCTCTCCCTCCCCACTAATTCGTTTACAGTTTAATATAAATAAAAAATATCCCTCATATTTTGTTGAATTTCAATGCGAAGAATCCCTGCCCACTCCGCTGAATTGCTGAGCCCCCTTCTTCAGCCTTGTCTAATAAAGATGAATTAAATGTGTAGTTGGGAGCCAAGTTGGTGGTTGAAATAAATTATAGGCGAAGGATGAGAGACAATGACACACACGCACTCACAACCCAACAGAAGTGCATTTCAAAAAGAGGGAAGGGAAAGAAATTGTTTGTGTGTAACCCCCCCTGGAGATTCAATCTTCACTTCATTGTCTTGCCATGGCCCTGGCATGAAAGGGGATACCCACTTCTCCACACACACGCACACACGTTCTGTGCTGAGCTGGAAGAACGTATTTTTGTTTGGGGAGAGTATAAATTGTGAAAGTGTGGAATGGGCGAATCCTTCATTGATAGCTATAGCTTCGTAGTGTACATCTCATTAAATGGGACGATACAAGGGAAAGGGAATATCCTTGTGTTCTCTGTCCCTTCATCATCATAGATCTTCCTACTTCCCCTCCCCTTCCTTGAGATCTCTCTCTCTCTCTCCTTTCTCCCCAGTTCTCTTGTGTAAAAGTGAAAATTTCTGTGTTTTCCTTCTTGGTGGAGAAAAGAGACACAAGATAAAATGCAGAGGCTTTTACACACTCAGGATCGCAGGAGGGACAAATGTAAGAAAAGCATTTAGAATCGGGGGAGGGAGTCAGTCAGGTCCATATTTTACAAAAGATGGGACCGATTAGTACTTTTTGTGCAAATTTACTCTGACTCCCTCTCCACATGTACACTATTTCACTTTATTCCTTTCTCCCTCTCTGCATTTCCTTCCTCCAGTCCACGGTCGTAAATTCAGGGAAAGAGAGCACAGCAACATGCTCGCTGTCCCCAAAATCAACCAGATAAAATTCTACACAATCTTCCCCCGACCAATGGAAGACCCCAAAAATTCACAACAACAATTTTTTCTACATTTCTCTAAAAAAGAGGGGAAAAAATCAAATAGCATCCGCGGATATCTCGCCTTCTCCCTTCTTACATATTTAACTTTCTTCCCCGAGGTTTTATCTCACCATTCCCATTCTTCATCCTGATGGGGTCAGGACAAAAAGGGTTGAATTGAACAAGCTAAATATTTTATGCCATATTCATTCATTTTATAATTTAGATAAAACCGTATCATCTTTTTCTATGCTGTAGGTACAACAGCAGTTCCAATCCCGTATTTCCAATCCTCCATGATACCCAGATGAAAAAATTTTCCAAAATGCTTTGCATGTGGCGCCATCGTCCCTCTTTATTTTGGTGAAACAAAAAAAGTTCTGACCAAGTTATTTTTAGTGCAACAGAAATCCCTGATGCCCCGAAAAACGTAACAAAAGTCTTTTCTCAATTTTTTCTGAACAGAAAAGGGAAAGGAAAGGGGATGTAAAAACGCAACATCGTCAACTGTTTAGAGCCGACGGTCATTGGCAACTTTCTTCTTTTCTACCTCTGCTGACGTCGCCCATTTCTTTTTTTAAAAAAACTACAGAAGGAAGCCCCCTTCACCAGACACTCTCATCGGATGAATGCCTTTTCTCTCTATTAAAACTTGTGCCTAGTTTTTTCCCTCTTACCTTCTCTCTGGGTATAAAAAACGTTGAGACAGGGCAGACGTAGGACGAGTGTGTAGGATAGCAGAGGGAGACTCACACTCTATTTCACTTTGGTCTTGCCATCTTTTCTATGATTTATAAGGGAGGCTTCGACAGATTTACTAAGAAGAACGGCCTTGCCTCCTGCCCCCATCGGAGCCATCGTGATTTGTTCTTCCCTTCCTTCTCTCCCTCTATTTCTCTCATAGTTTGTCTCGGGAGAGCTTAAATTATGATTCTCACGGCCTCACACACACACACACACAATGATCAACGGCTCTCAAACTAACGTCTCTCTTCCCAGCTTCCCTTCCCACCCGGAATAACCAGCCCCGGGCTCCATTCCACAATCCGAAGAGAGAAGCAGGCACACAAAGGAAAAGTTTAGTTTGAATGAGAATGGGAAGACGAGTGAGGGTCAAGGGTCACGCTCATTGTTGTCGGTTGCAATGTTGTGTGTTGGGGCTGTGATTGGAGGGGGGAGTGGAGCGGGTCGGGAGGTAGACTTGTCCTGGATGAGGTCCATGGACCCCCCTCATAAATTTCCCCCATCCTTGGATCCACTTTCCATGGGCAGAGGACGGTCATTGTGTGTGTCCTGGACTCTGGCGACGAGGTCCGTAGTGACCGTTTTATTACAGAAATATCGTTTGGCGATTTGGAAATGACCAAAATCTCTGACACGGCACGGAAAATTCCCTCCTCCTTGTCACCAATTCCCATTTTATCGAATGTATCCCCAGTCTATTATAGGTTAGCCTTTCCAAGTCATAAAAGGTTTGCTTCTCGGTTTCCCCAAGTTAATCGACCGAGCCCTCTTCCTCCTCTCCGAACTTAAAATACGACCGTCCAAGGAAGTCCAGGAGGAAACTGATCATTCCCCCCTCCACCCACAGACAGCCTAACCATCCTCCTCAAATGCCCCGACATCCCTCCCCCCATGTTAAACACCCGCGGGGAGGGGAAACCTTCAAAAATCCCATAAAATTCTTTCTGTTATTCTCTCATCAGTTTTGTTCTGACCCTCCTCCCTCCCTCCGTCATAAATACTTTGCAAAATTTTACGACAACTTTTATTGGGTATAATTTGTGTATAGACGACCATAGAAAATTGCCAGTTTTTTTACTATTATTATTATAGAATCCTCCCTCCACATCTCAATGGACTCCGGTCTCCCTCCCAAAAAATGTTCAATAAAGAATTTACATCCCAGCCCTCCTTCCAGAAAGAGAAGCAGAGAGAAGACTCTTGTGATACGCAACGTATCTCTTTCTGTGTATGAACGATTTGGGTAAATTACGTGTACTTGAATGCACATCCAATATAGAGAAACCTAAAAGCCTATCCATCAAATGTAGAGGAGGGAGAGGGGGAGAAAGTTGGATGGAGAAACACGGGAAAATCAAAAATTGTATATGCAATGCATGGAAAGCCAAAGAATCCTTGCGTGTGTGTGTACATAATCATCATATGATTCTCTCTATCTTGTAAATAGTGGAAAGATAGAGCGTGGGGAAAGATACATGGACAAAACTCAGAGCCACTGCGACAGATTTAGAGGAGAATAAGAGAGAGTCCATGGCTGGATTCCAAAGATTATAAAGAAGCTTAGATTTCATTTCTGGTTCGTCAACTTTTATGACAAAAACCCATTTCTTCCCTTCCGCACAAGAACAAAGGCTAGGGATGCAATTCTTGGTTTTATCTCGGAAATTTTTACTACCCGCATTACGTCTTTCTTGCTACATATTATCCGTCCATATGCACCTCCTCCCCCGCCGCTCTCCCATCATGTGACTTGGCAAAGACACACACAGCCTCGACCTCCTCCAGTCTCCTTGCATTAGACATGCATAAGTCACGGCGCCACCCCACCATCCAACACTCCCCACAACTTTCACCCAAAAGATGCAGGGAGAAAGAGAGGGAGGGAGAAATTCTGCTCAATTCGCCATATGTCCACTCTGGGATTTGGAGGGAACATGATTAAAAGCTTTTTACAACCCTCCCTCCTCCTCGCTTCAGGGAAAGGGAGTCCCTAGTGTCAGTCCGCAGTTTATTTTTTATTAATTCAAAAAATTACTTTTCAATTCATCTCACAACCTCCTCTTTTAAGTAGGACGTGCTGGAAATGGTCGAAACTTTTCTCACTCTCCGGCTGAGCGTGACCAGGGATGAGCCGAGCGATGATGACCCTCGGACTGACCAGACGTCCCCTGAGGACTCATTTGGACGGTGTGTGAGGACTTGACGTGGGGTTATAGTTGAGGAGATGCGGGTTTAAATGGGGAGGTGGAGAATGAAATGATGATGTATATTTCATGAGGAGAAGCATCTCCTCTGTTCTCCAGGATCGGCCGACTCATAAAAATGCATGGGAATTGGACGGAGTTGAGGAGAAAGTTCAATTGAAAGTTTAATGAAAGTTCTATTCAAATGCTTTCCTCACTTTCACTGGGAGAAAGTGAGGTCTTATTGGTAAAAATTCAATATTGCTGGTGGTGAGGACGACGCCAAATGTTGCCCTTGTTCTAACATGACCCTAAGGAGGCATGAAGGTGACGATGAAGCAATTCCTATTGGAGGAGAGGGCAGAACATTGTCTGTCTATCTCCAAGTCTTTTCCCTTGTTATCTTTTCCCCAATTTCAAAGTCCTCGCTCCGATTCGGAGGCGGCGGCTGCTCTCTTTGCCCCCTCCTGCTACCCGGACTAAAAGAGGAAGGGAGGAAGTGTATAGACCCAATTACAATTTGTCTGCCTCTAGTTTTAGTTGTAAATTTTGAGGCGGTGAATGTAACGATGCTCTGAGCATTCATTCCAATAAATAGCTGTGTGTACATTCCCTCCTCTCTCAGAGCGATGCAATCCAATGCAGTTTGTGTATTTGGCTTGTGGATTCCAATTGCAGAGCAAATTCCGGGTGTGTCTATCCTAGCACCTCCAATTGGACTATCCGAATGAATAATGCATCGTGGAGTGTTCAGCTCAGCTTAGCAGCCACACTCACAGCGCGGTTTTCCCTAAGATTATGGCCCCCCTATAACTTACAGAACCCACACACCAAATTACAGACAAACTCCCCCTCTGCCTTTGTTCTGCACCCATTTGTGCCCACTAACACCAGGGCAAAGCGGGAAGCGGGAGTTGACCCATGCCTAACTCTGTAAACAGCACAAGCTCACCAAAAAAGAATCATTGTTCACGAGACTCCCATTCCCAATAATGAACAATTCTTCTGCCCTATGGAAAACAGAGAATAGGCTAAAAAAACTCTTTCCGCGTTATAAACTCATGATGACCAGCACAGCCCAATTTTTTCCAGGATTTTCTCCATGTACGAAAAAGCTCCGTCTCGCTCCAACTCTGATTCAGGCTGAATCATTCAACTGCTTTAGCCTGGAGAATTCGGATTGTCCTTCTCATCTCTATTCCCCCCACTGGATCGGGTCGGCGGGTATTTTGTGGGAGCGAGTCAAAGCTCCAAAGTCCACATTGAGGGGAACGTTGTAATTCTAAGCCCCAACTTTTGTACTCTGTGTTTGAGGACAGACGCCCATGCTAATTCCTTTTTAGCTCGAGAAAATTAATATTTTCGTTGATACGACGGTAAAGCCTTCCCAAAAAGTTTTCTCTCCGTCTCGCTCCAATTTAATGCGGCTCCTTCTCCGAGGATTGAGACAGAAAGAGGGAGAGTTGAAGGTTGGGATTAGAGGCCCAGCAGCAGACCGACGAGAGAGGAAGGTAACCTAAGCAAATTAGAGCTGACCCATTTCGCACAATTTTCGTGTGTGGGTGCCAAGTATTTTTGTCAATAAATAAACATTGGATGAGGGGGGCTGTGTCTGTGTTTGTGTGTGTCGCATCACTCAACTCGCATGCCTCCATGTGCCATGTCATGCCAACTTGAATGTTTAATCCTATTAGGAATTGAAAGGATTATTGCCGTTCTGGTGTTACCCACGGCTCGGCCTGTTTATTTTGATAATTTGGATTGATTCTAGTGTGGACATGTTAATACATTCCCCAATTTCATGACAGCCTCCTCTAACCTCTCCTCCACTCATTCCCTTATTAAACCCAACTCCCTCACGACACATTCATCCTCGCTCTCTACCTAAACTCCGTCTCAAAAGCCCAAAAATGGTCTCATGTCTCTTCCTAAAGGAGGGGCCCAGGCATGAAGCAATTCATAATTCATAATTTGTTAACGCCGTACTAATATTTAAACGAATCATTCCAACTGGAAACTTTTCCTCAAATCCCTCATCTCAATCAACGTTGTCATCAAATACAAGAACAACTTGCTTGTGCACGGCTAAAAATATCAATTGTGCGGGAAAGTTTGGAATTGAACCCCGACACTGGAAAAGGTGCCAGTTATGTGCATATGGAGAATTTTCAAAATAAAAAGGGAAAAAGTCAATTGAGAGGTCGAAGGTGGGGGATGAGGGGGAAGAAGGATGGATGTTTGGAGAGTGTGTTGACACAAAACATGAGCGTCTTTTCCTCCCTTCCCCCTTAAAACGGGAGAAAAGTTGAGAGATGTTGGAAGGATAATGTGAATAAATGTTGGGGGGAGGAGAGATGTGTAACCTTGATGGAGGAACCGTTTCTCTGGGGGTTTGAGGCCTTAGCATTGCGTGCTCTTCCTTCACTCAGGAGGAGTCCATAAGTACTTTGTTCATATTCACAAATTCCTTGTTTCCACCATGTACGAAATTTCCAACAATCCACTCTACTTTTCAACTCCCACTCTCTACCGTACACATTTTTAAGTTGCCCAGTTCTCTTTTAAAACCCAACAACATGATACCTCATAAAAGTACATAGTGAATTTTGATTTCTGCAATTTTTTAAATTACCAGTTACAATAATTTCACTGGGGCTGAAAAAAATAATTAAATTGAGTCTATTGTCTAACTAGGGAAAATACGGTAGGGACTGTTCTTGGCCGTTGTGTGTGTGAGTGATGCAAAAAAAGTCAGTTTCATTTGAGTGAGAAAGGGGGATGGATGCGGTGTGTGGCTGATCCGCCTTGTGCCTGTGTCTGAGGAGATGGTTATAAAGGGAGAGGAGAGTAAAGATTATCCTGGACCCACAAAAGCGCATCCTTATATTCCCTTTCTGTGCGTGCGGAGTGGGAGCATGACAGACACTGGGGAAAGTATAAAGGAATGGACTTGAAGCATATGCAGTGGATTTGCAAGTCAGCGAAAAAAGTGAGTCATGTGGAAAGATCGTGCAAGGAATTAGGATGAAGGGAGATGAGAAACGGGGAGGAGACTCCCAGTCCATACTCCTCCGACTCGAACTGTATGTAGGAAGAGTGTAGCGTTTTATAATATCTGATCATCTGATCTGACTCCCCTCTTCCCTCTTATTTATTTACTGGGGAGCGACTCGCCCCTCTTCAGCTTAACTGTAAATAGTTAGGTCCCTACAATTGCCCGGGTTCCCAATACCAAGAACAATACACTTTCACTTTTACTTTCTCCTCCGTCACACCATCTTAATCTACAGTGACTTTCACCAGTCCTCAGTATCTGTAGGGGAACGTGTTTAAATTACTCGAGGGATCCCCCTCCACACATGATTAATTTAAACTTTAATTATACTCTTGTTTTTAAAATGTCACCAAGCTAGTCCAATTAACTCCCCCTTTTATGCTCGGATAATTGAAGTGGTGACATGGAAAACTCTTGGAAAATAAATTTTCAGCTCATTCCCTTCTCTCACCCACCGAGTCTCTTGAAACTCATAAAATTCCCAACATTCTTTTTTTGACTTGATCCAACTTTGATGAAGACTCTGGTGTGCAGTGCGAGACATTCAAGTAATTAATATTTTTATTTATTCAACACCCACACACACTCTCTCTCTCTTTTCAGTTTTCAAAAAGAAACTGAAATTTAATTTACTCTACCCTTCACGTGTGACATGGGACACAAGTACTTTCGACAAATTTTTTCAGACATTTCCTTTTAAAAAAAATAAGTTTTCCCACATGGAATTTCATTGTCCTTTGGAAAAAACTACAAAAACAATTTAAGGTGATGTTTTGGTGTCGTCATCGTGGAGAGCCTACGAGCAGAGTCTGAGGGAATAACAATAGTGTGGACTTTGAAGGGTCATGTAAAGTGGGAATGATGATGGGATGGATGTGGAGATTCCTTTTGGTCAATTTCACTCGCTTTCAATTCAACTGGGGATGACTAGAGTCCATGTTTCTGATCCTATCATGATATGGGATCATCTGTACACTCAAACATCTTTGGCAACTTCATGGCCTTTGTACTGCGTATAAAAGAATTCCCTCTCTATATAATACTCATTCTAAAATACTCTCAGGGCCCTGTTTGACCTTCCATCTGATGAAACGGATATTCTAGGCTGTTTATGTTCCTCCAGCTATTTTCCTATTATATTTCAATTAACGAAACCCAAATCCCTTCGAGCGTTGACTATTTTAAAGGCAGTTGAGAGTTTAGTGAATAATGATTTCTTGTTTGCAGATTCATGTCCCCCAAGGTCTTTCCATTGCAAATTGCAATACTGACAATATCCAAATTTAAAATGCAAATCTTCAAATGTTTGATTTTTACATGATGATCCTGAGAAAATCCTATTTTAAATAAATAGTAATACTGATTTTGCAACAGATTTTGTAATAAGAGGAACCAGCCAAAAATAGAACCAATCAAAGTGATAAAATCTAGCGCTTGTCATTAGTTTTTGCCACTTATGATTTTCTTTGGTGCATATTTAACTGAAAGTAGCCCACTTTTCTCCAGAGCAGTACATTGTTCGGAAATAAAGACTCTGTCCACAAGCAAGTAGTTATCCTTCCGTACCAGGGAGCAGTATCCCCCGAGACTTAAACTGTGATTGAGGCTGGACTGAGGAAATGAGACTGAGGTGGTTCATCTGTACCCTCGGCTCCTCTCAAATTACGTTCATTTTTCAACCCAATCGAATGTAACTGGGGTAAAATAGATTTTACAGTCCACGAAGTGGAGTGGACAGAGAGATCCTCTGTTCCCCAATTTCCCTGGATTCTCTTCCTCCCTTGATTTTTGATGAAAGGTTTGTAGGGGGAGAAGGAGATCTGTGCACACTGTGCAAAATTTGGGGCTGGGAGTGCGGGACTGTAAATAGCTTGTGGATTTTGGAGTAGGCTGTGCAAATAAAATAAAAATGCACACTCTACACCCTGCCCATCATAAAAGAGAAACAAGAGGCGAATAGAGAGACACACACACATTTGCTAGGTATAGCTGTCTGTATGTGTGTGTGGATGGCGCGTCTATGCGTGAATTGAGCATAGTCATCGAAAATAAGTTGAATACTTCATCAAATCCTCTATAGGAGGGAGTCAAAGCCCGGGTAACGTTATACCCCCATAAGTAGCCATTAGGGTGGGAGGATACTGGTTTTCGGTGAAAAGATGTGCTCTTGAAATCCTCCTCATCACCACAGACCATCCCGGGTAATAGAGAGAGAGTGGGACAGGCTGGGAGAGGAGCAGCAAACACACACGAGGACACTAGGACAAAAGGCACAAGTGGCATTTAATGGTCGTGAAAATTGAAGGCTGTTATAAACTTTATTTGATTGCCTCCATCTTGGGAAGATGTGTCTCCTCATCCCACCAGCCCACGACTCCCCTTGACCCTCCAGAAATTCAACAAATACATAATGCAAATTGGCCTACCCTCGTAAAACGACACTTTGCATTATTGAACAGTTTAATTATTCCCCTCCCTCTACATATCAATGCTGTATTGATGCCATCTCCACATTTAGTACTTATATTTGCATTACCCTGGCTCATAAACCCGGGATGACACTATTAAGAATGTAGGGTGCACAGGTCAAAGCCATTCCATTTCATGAAGGGAATCATTTAATATTTAGCGGTTGGAAAAATTAATATTCAATACACATGGAAATAATCTGACGTTCGCAATGTGTCAGAATGTGCCAGGGTACAATTAGTGCAGGGAGAACCTTCACAGCCTCGCCAATGTCAGCTGGAGTCCCTTTGCAACTGCCAATTAGTGGCTGTTTTATAATGTCCCCTCGGAATTTTCCCCATCCATTTGCCAGGCACTCACACACAATAATTAACGGACAATTTGTTTCATCAATAAATCTAACAAATACAGATAAATAGGACAAATAAAGTCTCCTCCTGACTGCAGCCTTGTCATTTGACTCTCAAAATGTTGATGATGACCCAAACGAGTTGCTGAGGGATTTCTCTAAATTTACGATTCACTCGCATCATTAAAACGATGAAGATGTTCCTCGAGAGAAGGACTCAAATTTTCATCGATTTTTCCAGCTATTTTTGCGAGTCTTTTACCTAATCGATGCCAATGTATGGAAAGTCGGCTGGGAAAGTGTTTAAGAATAGACAAAGAAGGAGGAGGAAAAAAGCAAATTATCTTTTTGTCCCATGGTTTTCCTCGAGTGACAATTTATTGCACTGTCCCGATGTGTGTGGGGGTGTGCAGGGGAGGGGGGCCTTGAAATAGAATGTACGGAGATAAATGGTGTAGAGCGTAAACAGTAAAATATTTCCTTTGGCCTGAAAGTGTTTTGGAAAGAGAGGGAAGTGTATGAAGACGTAGTGTGGAGGGGGTTTGAATGTGATGACTAAATTTCTCAGGTTGACATTGATGGTTGAAGGTTGTGAGAAAATGTGGAAACATAAAAGTTAAACGTTATTAGTTTTGGTTGAAAGAGGGGGAGGGGATAAATCTGAAATAAATATATATATATATATAAGGGAAAGTATTTAGGCCATCCCATCTCATCGCGGAGGCACATCATGTTCTCCGAGCTCTCCACGTTCCTTGAAGGACTCTCTCCTCCATGTAGACTATCTATAAATAAATCTAACAACTTTTTCTTTATATTTTTTGACTGGATCTTAAACACTCCCAGCACACTTTCCCCTTATACTCCTCCCTCACACTCCTACGTGTGTGTTGTGTTCGAAGGAGAAGGAGGGAAACAAGAAGGAAGTCGCACATGAGAAGAAGGAGACGTGAAAGATTTATCATGGAGGTAAGCAATCCGGAAGGTTTTGGGAAGGTTTTGTTACACACTCTCTCTCCCCCCACACACACACATCTCTCTCTCTTCCTCCCCTCTCGTCCCTTGAGTTAAGAGTCTATGAGTCGACAATAAGAGGAGAGGGCAATAAAAACCGGAAAAACTAGGCATGAGCAAGAGAAGAAGATGCATTTCAGGCAATGGGAAAGGGGATGGCCATTCTCGTGAAATTTATTGTCGGGACAGTCTTTACTTAGCCACTTCTCTTCCTTTACATAAAATCTAGAGTCCCTCCTCCTCCTTCTCCTCCAATACTACTGTGCTGAGAGCTAGCCCTTGGATATACAAAGTTTCCCTTATATTTCCCTAAATCCCCCTCTCACCCACTGCATTGTTGGCTAAGTTATCCAGCCTCCCTGCCGTATGTGCGGAGCCTCCTCCTCCATGGTGGTTTTGATATATATCTTTGGTGGTTGTCAGGCGGCAGAACCTTTTAATGTTTAATGTTGCTAATAGCCATGACATCCGTAACACATTCATTTGGCTCCTCTATTTTCTCTATTCTTCCCTCTCCCGACTCTTCTTTACAACCAAAAGTCTTCACTTAGCAAATTTTTTTCCTTATCCCCTCCCCCCCCCCCTACTCTCCTCGTCTCCTCTTTTCATTCATTTTTCTCTCAATCTTTCGCGGCAGGGTCTCTGTACCCCAGCCATATACGGAGAAAGTCAACACTTCAAAAAATCCTCCTCCTTTTTATGCCTCGCGGATTATTCTCTAGCCACGGCCCCAACGACAATTTAAACCAAGAAAAATATTTTGGACAGAGTTCAACTTTCGTGGTCATGTCCGTGTCCATGTTCTGCCGCAACTCAACCTCCCGAACCCTCATAACCCACCTCCTCCGCACACACACCACTTTCATAAAGTCAGGACCAAACAGCCACCCAATCATCTCGGACAAATGAACCCAATTGTTTGAGTCCCTCAAGTCTGAATCATCCTCCTTTCAAAAGACCCTCTAATTATCCCTGCTGCTCTTTAATGCTGTACCTCCATCACAGGTCAGTCCTCACACACAACTCACAATCATAAAGAAAATTTAGTCAAAATATAATTAATTATTTATTCTCTGTCGTTCAGACTATAAAAATTGTTCTTGAGTCAAAAAAATATTTTACAAACTATGTACAAATCATTTTTATAATTAAAGTCCTTTCAGGAGGTCACAATTCCTGCCTCGAATTGTAAGAGTTTTCTGTGATGCAAGTGAGAGGGACGTTGTGAGCTTCAAGGTCCTCTTTTGTGATAGTTTTCTCAGTTGGCTTTTGACCCTGGGATTGGAGTTCGTCTCGAATCTGTACATTTCAAATTTAAATTTAATTCTTTCAGAGAATTAATTCAATTCAATTAATCTAAATGGAAGTAAGGAAAATTACCCTCTCATTTTCGCTAAAAACTCTGATCAAATTTCGACCACTCAGTTTTTCCAAGTCTTCACTGCTGAAACCTCTGTTCCTGGCCAGGACGAGAAATAAATCTGGATATTTTGAAGGATCTTCCAAACCAATCGGCACTCTAATGGAATTTCACATCATTAGTACTTTTCTCAAAATGGTACGATCATGTAATTTCACATTATTTATAATTATTACTCATTAGTGCCGTCGAAATTTCCACCGATTCCCACATGATCAATTCCTGTCACATTTTTGATGTACTCAATATGATCTATAACACAATGAATCTGTTAGTGTCAATGCACACTTCAAAATATTTTACTGTTAACAAAAAATGTGACCTCATTGTTACCTGCTACGTTTTCGATTGTTGCTGGCTCTTTATGACACTCAAGATTGTGAAAATTAGCTCCGACCATCACAATTCCATTATTTTCTTTCTGTTGCAAATTATTAAAAATTATGATCAGCTTCTACTTTCATTAAATGATTAATTCTGAGGTATGAAACTAAGAAAACTTGGACGCACCACTGCGTTCAAAATCTCCAAATCCAAGTTTCTCCCATGATCGCAAATCTCCCGAGCTCCAGAGTGAGAAAAGATTACTGGAGATTTTGAAATTTTGAAGGTGTACATAGCTGTTGCGTTGGATGCATGAGAAAGGTCAATCATCATTCCCAGTCGATTCATTTCTTGAATAATGTTCTGTGAGTTTAGACAAGGTTAGATATTTAATACCCAATTCAAGTGCAAAAATGATTTTGCTCACTTTAGATTTTGAAAAGTTGATACTTACCCATCCAAAGAGAGAGACACCCTCACTGAACGATCCACCGGTACTGCTAGTCGCCCTGAAACATAAATTTAATTGTTCCACTATAAAATCTTTGTTTACCATTTAAATGGTGAAGGATGACGGATTGAATGTGAAATTTACCAGGGTGTGTTGCATTCGTGGGTGAGGGAAAGATATCTGACCCCCAACTCGTAGTACATCCTCAATACAGCCGCACTGGACTGGATCAAATGACCCCCACCCACCGCGATGAAACTTGCAATCTTCCCATTCTCCTTCGCACCCTCAATATCTACACAATTTCAATTATTCTAATTAAAAATCAGTTCCACAACTACAAAGACAGTTGACTCTCTCTCTCTCTCTCTCAAGAATTACCTGCCGCGGTCGTTGAATACTGCAAGTCGTCGCTGTAATCATTAATGAGTCTTTTTATCACGTCAATTTGTTCCAGGGTCTGCATCACCGCATCTTTGTATTGACTCTTGCAGTCCACCAAGGCTACCCAGAACTACCAACAAATTCCCCCCACATTTTAAACTCAGCCTCCAGAAATTTGACAGCTTATTTAAATTAAAAATATGATGATTAATGAAATACCTCTGCACCCACTCGACCTTCTCTGAGTTTAGGAAGATCCGTCTGTGTCCACTCATTCTCCTGCCAAGGAGAGATTTGACTCAAATTGGCAGAGAAGTTCAGTTGAGACAAGTCATTCTGTAGCAACTCTCGCAAGTGCCACGGGAAATTATTATGACTGTGTAAGAAAAAGTCACTTTAAATGAAGGAATTGTAGTGTGACTGACATTATATGTGAGTTATATAATTGACATCTTACCCATCTACTATGGGCATTGCGTCCAAAGCATCTTCGACAATTTCTTCGGGAGATTTTTCCCTATCCGAATCAGGGGCTGTCGTTTCGATGCACACTACCAGGATAACTATGATTAGGACGATTACTCCAATTCCAGCAGCTATAAGTTTTAATTCTGCAAGAAATGTAATTATAATTAGGGAACTGGATAGTTGAGAAAGTACTCAAAAGTTTCATATTTGACTTACTGCTTGCTAAGGTCAGTGGGGGTGGAGCTTCTCCTTTAGACATTATGAAAAATATGAATATAAAAAAACAGTTCAAATTCTGATCTTCGTTCCTGGTTGCCCCCTGAAGAGAAAGAGCGATGGCAGAGAACTTGAACACTGAATAAATGACAATTGAAGCCTTCAAATTATTGATTAAATAGACATGGAATTTTAAAGGCCAGCAAGTTGTACAGTGAAGCAATAGCATTGACAATGACGTCCTCCATGACATGACGCCAGATTAGATAATTCTCATTTGTCATGTCCATCATAATTGCCTTAACTTTACACTGGTCTTTGTACGGGAGGGGAAACCAATTAGCATTGACTCATCCTTCGTTCGTCAATAACTATTGATTCGTTATCAGTTGTGATGACCAATCCTACGAAATTTAATCAATTCTCCGTGAGGGCTGTACAAATGCTAAAAGGCCAGGGTCGCAATGGGTCTAGCTTTGGTATGTCTAAAAGCCATGTCGTTTTGACATTGAACAAAATTGTATAAATATCCTGGGTATTATCAAAACAAAACCAAAGTGAAACTTTCTCCATTCCGAGGTAAATACACGGAGTTGACTGACGAGAGGGAGGGATTTGGATGACCCGTAAGGGAACTTTAAGTAAATTGGTTTGTTTGAGGAAAGGGTGTGGGTGACAAGAGAAGATTTTTGAATGAAAGAGAAACTGGTAGAGTAAAGCATCAATGTTTACCACGTAATCGATGGACGGAAGGCAGAGGAGAGAGCACTTTGATCGAGACAAGGAAAGATTCATAAATACCAAGACCAAAACACAAAGGAGAAAGGGAGATGAAATAAGACAAGGAGAGTTCTAATTTGGTAACAATAATATCAAGCGTGAAGTGCACTTGATGGAAACTCTGGGGCTAATTAGTTCCTCCCTCCTTATTCTGAGAGACAAGAGTGGGACTGAAAGAGGCAGTGAAATGGAGCGTAGAGAGGGAGAGAGATCCTCCTCTTTCAAAATCACAAACGCACACACTACAAGACACACACACACCGAAAAGATTTCAAAGCTCTTGCAAATGACGACGTCACTCTGCTAAACACCCGCCAGTCTCGAGCATGGGTTTCTACATTCCCTTTCCTTCCTGCTACTTCAGAAAATAGTTTCCAAAAATGATTCGCTCAGTTTCAAAAAATATCTATCCATTTGCTTTAGCCCGTACTTTGAATTTTTTAAAATGAAATATACAAGTAAGAATGATTTTTGTGACAAAACAAAGACAGTTTTTAATTTTGGAGTTAATGGAGCAAAGGAGGAAAGGATTGTATTTCTGGACAATTAAGTTCAAGGAATATGAAGGACGTGAAGGTGGGTAGGAAGATTGCCGGAAACTGGGGAGGAAAGGCTGTTCAAGAGAAGGATCATTAAAATGTCTCGCAAATATTAAATGGGAAGTAGTGGGAGGAGGACGTAGCTCTGTCTCGTGGAGCTGATTAAGAGACAGTTGCACCAATTTCATTTATTTATAAGCTAGAGGAGATGGGGAGGAGGAGACCGAGGAACAAGCCAAGGGGGGATGTATAATTTATATGTAGAATTGTGTGGAGGATAAGCTGCCGTGGCAATCACATTCATTTTGGTCTTCCCTTGTCTCCTGCCATCCCATCCCTGCCATGTTCCTCCTAATACGCCTAATACGCATTAAGAGTTTAAGAGATTCACTTTGTCTTATTGTGTGAGGGGGAACACGAGGTTGCAGCTTAACCATGTTAAGGGATTTTAATTGTCCCTCCCCCTCCACACACACACGCACACACTACGGGTGAAAACTTTACATAAGCTGTTTATATTATCTTAGTGCATGCAGTCTCCTACACTTTTGGTTCGGATTTTGTAGTGAAAATTGATGCTCTCCTCATCTCAGGCTTCCTCGCTTGAACTCCTTACAAAGACACCACAGATCATACCTTACCTTGTTTTGTGTGGATGCAAGTTCAAAGTTGAAACTACTTTTACCCAGACTTTGTTGTGTGTGAAAGTTGAGATCCAAGAATTCCAGTTTCTGTCCCATGTGACAAATCTAGAGACAGTTAGCCGAGCGAAGGCTCAAAAATAATTAAATCTTTTCTTGGGAATTTATCCATTAAAAGGCAAAGTGGTAATTTTATGTGCAGTGGAGGGAATTCAAGGAATGAATTCCAATCAAAGAGAGATCCCCTCCCCCACTCCTCCCGAAAAAACATGAACTCCCTTTGTCTCGTTCTCCCGTTTCATGTTACTTTGTCCCAGTGCACGTATATGTACTCAAATATGTACCTTTCACATGTTTGGTGGTGAGGTTGAAGGGAAGGGAATGATACTAAAAATCGTTTCTTGCTTTTATTTACGTTCCCATTTGGTTGAATGGATTCCTCCTCGGAGTCGGGGGAGAAGAGTGTGGTCAGTTGTACGTGGTGGACACGGTCTTTGCTCATTTGCCTCCATTTCTTCCGTCTGTTTCAACTTTCACAGACCATTCATCTAACTTTCACTAATAGAATAGCCCCTTGTCAACGGGGAACGGGAGTGGAAGGAGAGAGCCTTTTATACATGGCTCATTGTCAGGGGCTATACCTAATCTGTTTTCCCGGGGAATGTAAGGCCTTCATTCCCATTCCGGGAATGAAGGTGACATTCTCTCATGTGAACCCTGCCCTTTCTTCTATTCTTCTCAATTCTACGTCCTCCTCCTCACCACTCCCTCCTCACTCACTCACCGTCCCAGATTAACTCTACTCAAAGTGTGCAGTTCAAATGCGAGGATATTTTCAAAAAATAAATAAATGTAGTTTACAGTCAGCAACTTTGTTTGTGTTTACGGGATGACAGTCAACTCTAATGCCAGTCATTAGCCCGGGATTGATGGACGTAGTTTATACCTCAAGCTTTTTTCCTTGTGATGAACGGATCTCGGGAGGATTTCTCATACAGTCAAAGACAATGAAAGCTAGATATGAAAAGGAAAAAGTTTTTTCTCACCACCTTTTGTTCTGAGATAATCTAGCATGGTATCGAGATGGCTTTTACAATTTAATTTTTACCTGGATGCTTTAGTGATGGATAATGGGAAAGGCGGAGAAAGTGAGAAGACGGGAATATTCTCATTAATATTAATTTGTAGGTCATTAATTCCTTTTGACAAGGACATCATTTTCAGTTGTCTCAAAACAGTCAATTTAGGCCCATCTAAACGTCATCTGCCATCGTGTTACATATCAAAACAACATACTTTATTTACATGTGATTCATTCCAATTACTTAAAAATTGTCTTCACATTAAAATGTGCATTTCTACAAATGTTGTGCACAGTTTTTGTTCATAGTTTACAAATTTGACACTCAGCTAACTCTGTACAATTCCTAGTTTCTCGTAGAACTTTAAACATCAACATGTTGTCGTCATCATTGTATTCGAAGGATGTAGTCAAGTTTACAACTGTGAGAGAATTATTTAATAAAAGACTCTTTGATGAGTTTGTAAGAATCCCCAATGTGGCAGTTTGGAGAGATTAATAAAAGTTTAATCAGCAAAAAGATAGGACAGAATGCTCTTAAAATGCAGAGTGTCAATACTGATTTTGTGAATGTACGATCCTCTGCCGAGTTATTTTAAAAATATATTGTAGTTACAATATATTATTCAACATCAGTATGCAGACAATTGATTGAATATCACCATTCACGTTGAGAAGACACATTTTTCATGAGCCCAAGGTCGAAACTGTTCGTTATGTCAACAGAATAAAATTTGTCTTTTAAGTTGGCAGATACAAATGTTAGGTGTACCTCAAATACTCATGACAGAATTTTTACCAAAAAATCTTACCTCATCAAAACATTTCATTCAGTTCGACACTACGAATGATGAAACAGGTGAGTCGGCACGGGACACACACGCACGCATCACATCAAAAATATTGCCTATCGTATTAATATTCGTCAAGTGTGCGGATGCGCAAGGGATGAATGTGTATATTTAAAAAACTATAAAATCGTAATTAGTTCGTTTCCAAGTTGTCATTCCCTGAATGGAGCCGTACCGTGGTAGTCAAATGTTTTTAAAGAATTATTTATTTACATTTAGGGGACTTTGAAGCGACAAAAGGCAGACACATAAAAATGCATTCAGACTTGGCAGGCGGTGGGGAAGGATGACAGTTGCCAACACTTTCACAACCAGATATCAAGAATTCGTGGGTGAGAGAACGACACACACACACACACACACAATGGGAAGACTCAGGTGCAATTTTTATTCCGTTTGGAGAGACAGTGCCAACAAGTGGCTTTTGAATGATCATAGTCATGTCAGTTGTGCCTGGCTTCACTCGTTCAGTGACTGAATTGAATGTGAGTCTCAATGGACGGTCCGTTCGTCGGTCCCCGTCATTGTGTCATACGAGGATTTGAAAGTCGTAAAGATAAGATAAAAATGGTGTACAAGTGAAAAGGATCCTCCTATCAGGACCTGATAATTAGCCTATGCCCACCCAGCAGGGAAGTACGCCACTTCCAACTCCACTCGATCTGAACACAATTATTATTATTAGTCGGGTCAAATTATTCCGTTCTAGTCTCCTTCTCCACCTCACAATATTCATCTCTGCTCAGTTTACTTAAATGTAATTTTTCAAAAATATCTATTGTGCCAGGAGTGTATTTCCAAAATGTGATCAGTTTCTATTTACATTGACTTTTTTTTTGTCTGCTTCCAGAAATTGCAGGATGGGGATTCGTCATTGGAGGAGGACCAAATGAATCAAAAATTAAAAATTCAAATCCTGATAGTGTTACGTATTTGATCCCAAAAAAGGGTGTAAAGGTGTTGAAAATGGAGGTGGAACATTTGGAGGCTACGACCTTTGCACCCCTGTTCACAGTGAAAAAGGACATTGTTGGATTTTGGATCGGAGTGGGTCTCTCCGTGTCCTCGAGTTTGTTCATTGGAACCAGTTTCATAGTGAAGAAGCAGGCTTTGCTCAGACTTCGTTCCGAGGGAAAGCGGGCAAACCAGGGTGGTTATGGCTACTTGAAGGATGTGGGTTGGTGGTTGGGGCTCATTTTGATGGCATTGGGAGAGATTGTCAATTTTGTGGCGTATGCCTTTGCCCCGGCGTCTGTAGTATCCACACTGGGAGTGCTGAGTGTCCTTGTGACGACTATCCTCTCGTCAAAATTTCTGAAGGAGAAACTGAACGTTTTAGGGAAAGTGGGTTGTTTCCTTTGTGCCCTGGGCTCCACTGTGATAGTCCTCCATGCCCCCAAGGAGAAGGAGATCACCAGTATGAAGGACTTGCAACTCAAGATCAGCAATCCTCTCTTCATATTTTATGTCAACTTTGTGGTGGCTCTCAGCCTCGTCCTCATCTACTACTTCCGGGTCAAGTACGCTGAAAACTCCACCCGGACACTCTTGATTTGGATCGGTGTTTGCTCCATGATCGGTTCTCTCAGTGTCATGTCCTGCAAAGGTTTTGGCCTTGCCATCACAGTGACCTTGTCTGGAGTCCGTAATGAGTTTGCCAATTGGCTCACATGGTTTTGCCTCCTCACGTTGGTTCTATGCGTTGCGGTCCAGATGAATTTTTTGAACAAAGCCCTGGACACTTTCAACACGGCAGTCGTCACTCCAATTTATTATGTAATGTTCACGACGTGTGTCATAATTGCATCTGCCATTCTTTTCCGGGAGTTCTCCTACTTGACTATCCCCGACTGGGCTGGAGTCATTTGTGGATTTTTCATTGTCCTCACTGCCATTTTCATCCTTAACTTTTGCAAACACAATGACTTTACACTGGCCATGCTCACTCGACACATCAACTTGGCCCAGGCCAATGAAGACACGGAAGGCCGGGAAGAGAACAAGGATGACGAGATCACCATGATGAAAACTCCAAGCTCAAATTACAGTACTTACGGGACACAGACGGACGTCTGAACAAAGGAAAATTCCCAATTTTAATTGCCATTACAATTGTCCACACTCAGTTTGTAAAATACGTGTTGATTAAAATGAGAACGACGCAACTTTTTTAAAATTAAACAAACACATGTGCGAGTGAGAAGAGTCTCTTAGTCAAAATTATTGCATAGTTTGTAGAGAGTACGTATATGTACTCTGTGTATATACATTCCGAATGTATATATACAGTCGGGATCAATGAAGGATCCACCACAATTAGCCAAATTAAGTTTTATGAAAATGTTCATTTCGTCCTCTCAGGCCATGGATGGATGAGGAGTTGGGAAAAGGTGACTGAAAAACTTTCGAATCCTGTTGCAAAAGGAGAAATTTGTGATCGGTGGAAGAAGTTAAAGTAGAATGGAAAAAGAAGAAAAAGTCTTTTCTTTATTGCGGTGTGGTCAGACAACTTTGATATAAAGAAGTGTGGAGGTAGTTCTTTGGAGTTCCACCCTGCCTTCTGCGTGTATACATAAAGGATTGGGAATGTAGGGCATGGGTAGTCTGGAAAGACGCTGAAAGTACTTTGGCATATGTACATAATATATGGAGTTTGGGAATCAAATTGAGTGGAGGGAAGAGAAAGGGAAACGCTTTGGAAAAGTGAAGGAGCGACTCGGTTTTGGGCTGACTGTCATTCTTCAAGAGGACTTACTTCTTAATCAACTTCTCACCTGTCACCCTTAGTCCAATAACACTTTATCTCCAGTCCTCCTCCCCCCTCTTTTCCCTACTTTTTTTACTTCCTTCTATTCTTCCTCCAATTCCTTGCCTCACCAACTTCAACTTTACCTTCAGCCTACCTCCATATCATGCCATCACCAACTTGGCTAAGTTATTCAACCCATACATCATAAAGAACAAAATCATGTCAAAAAATTAAAAACTTAATTATTTGTAAGTTTCAACTGGTTTTTTCAAAAAATATCATTTGAATAACTTCCTTCATCGTACAACATTCCACAATAATTTCCGGAGAAGATAACCATTTGTTCAAAGATCCTTTGATTAGTGACTGGCTATGCTGTGTATACCTATTTACATCAGTTGGGTCAACTAAACTCCTTGCGTCCTCTGCAGTCCAAAACTGGAGCTTCGAAAATATATGTCCGGAAAGGCGAAAAAGAAATTCTGGAATTGTGTTTGAGGAAATCACACTATGGAACTCATTAACTCATCATTACCTTACTGCCATGAGATATTTCATCGTTGGTGAAAGTACGATGAATAGTTCACTGGTCGTACAAAGCGGGTACTGCTTTAGAGAACGATTTCTGGTTAACAGAGAATGCAGTAGGATGCAAAACTGCCATTCATGATACAATTTTATTAATACATATCATATGTAGAAAGCTGCGTTCATAGCATCTTTATAAAAAGCTGATCAACCGAAAATGTCGGCGAAAAAGTCTGAGCCGCCCGCACCAAAAGCATCTGTGCCAAAATTACCGAAAGAATTTCCGCCAAATGGTCCCAAAAATCCGGCACCGCCTGGAGAAACACATTGTAAGAAAAGCAATGTTGAAAAATTGTGCACAGTGGTTCGAATTCAGTCCAAAAAAAATTGAAACCCTTATTATGTTTTAACAAGATCTACCGACGAAAATTTTACCTCCGAATGCTCCACCAGTACCTGCCCATCCACCTCCTAAAGAACTGCCTATAATAATAAACATCACAAATTAAAAACATTCTTCCAAGCCACAAGCTCAAACAACAGGCACAGACATTTCAAAACAAAGCAATCGAATATTTCACAACAACAAAAATACAATCACACAATTTTCACAAACATTCTTGAACTACTCAGCGAAAAATATTTTCTCCGTAAACGAAAATAATCGACAAAATCACAACATTGATCCGCACAAGGAAACTGAGCGACTCAGGAATTACCTCCAAATGATCCACCGCTTCCAAGTGTAGATATTCCTTTCCAACCACCTAAACCTACAGCCACACAATTAGAAACTCACACGAATGACATCAAAAAAAGCGTTTAAACATTACCGCTAAATAATCCACCGCTGCCAGAAAGCCCATTGTCCGAACCTACAAAAAATTCACAGCAACTAAAAAATCGTTCCCAATTCTCTATACGACAAACAACATTGACATCAGGTACCTACCGAAACCAAAAACGTCGCCACCGAAGCCCGAAGAACCTAGGCCACTCCCAGCAAAGCCACCGGCCGCTGCACTTCCTGCTATTGTTCAGTATAATTATAAATGTCAATTTATAATGTCAAAATAGTATTGAATCAACTAATTTTTCAAGTCAAATTTTGTGTCAATGTATTACTAGTTCAAAATTGTCATTTTTAATTGTTAACTATCATTAAATAAAACATACCACCAAAAGCTCCGCCACGTCCAGCTCAGCCACCTCCAGCTGCTGCTGCACCCCCTGATAAATTAATACAATTTTTTAGTGTGAAAATCACTACATTTCAAATGCACTACAATTTCCATCCATATTTTAATTCACCTGCCCCAAATACCCCTCCTCCATTACCAACAAAACCACTACCAACAGCCGAGGAACCTATCCCAAAAACAAATCAATACAATACAAATGGTAGCAATATCATGGAACAATTTCAATTGGACAACAGTATTATTGGAATCCTTGTGTCATTCATTAGTTGACATCAATAATCCCTAATCATATAATGTACATTCATAATGTAATTATAAATGTCAATTTATAATTTCAAAAAAATATAGAATCAGCTTAGTTGGGCATGGGCTGCCCAATTGACCACCTTTACGCGCGGGTAACCTGCCTGCGTTTGTTTGCGGGGTGTTATTAGCTCAATTTCCCAGTTGTGATGTTTATTTAACGTCGCCGCTTTGTGGTGTTGGCGTATTTCAGCGATCGGAATGTTGTTAGTCGTGTGGGTTGATTCATTTTGCGTTAGCTTTCGTACGTTTTTGGCGAGTCATTTTGGTTTAGTAGCTGAGTTGGAACTAGGATTGAAAGATGTTGAAAAGTCGTCAAACTTCAAAAAAAATTCTCGGTTTTCGGAATGTGACGTTGCACCGAGTGTATCCGTCTTCGCAAATTGACGGGAAACCTACCCTGAGATGTCTAATGACATTGCGGTTGAAGTATATAAGGATATGGTGTTGACGCGTATCCACATTCGGAAGTAGAAAGATGACACAAACGCGTTACGTTTAAGAGTTGGAAGATCGTCTTCAAAACTAGTTAGTGCATAACCTAACCCAACCCTTCCAAACTCGTCACTTCGCTTGTGTATATCTCCGCATTCCCTGGATTTTTTTGATGTAACCAAAGGTGTGATTTTGGTTGGAGTACCTGGGACGTCGTTTGAACTTCCCAAAATATACGAATTGCTAATACTCGGTTTTCGGGGCGTTCGGTTTTGACATTCTGGTCGGTGTCGAATGTGTAGAGAACTGAAATTATGGCAATTTTTCTTCAAACCGGTTTTGGAATTTTGTCTGTAGGAGGGTTTCTATCGAAGTAATGACCATTTGAAACCAACAAGTCCGAAAACCCGGGTATTTGCCTTGTCACATGCGAAAAATCGAAGGAAATTTCTTGAAAATTTTTGAGATTTGTCGAATTTTTAACCATTTCTCAAACAGGGCTGTATAACACCCCTTCAAAAAAATTCAACCGAATAACATGTAACCAAAAATGTTCCAATTTCCGCACTACTTGGCTACATCGTGATATAAGTTTCATGAAAAATAATTCGTAGAGTTACAAAAGCTTTTTGACATTAAAGGTGTCCAGTCTACTTTGGGCCTCCCTCTGTGTGTCCAAGAAGGACAGCGTCCTTTTATATATTTTGACGTACGATGTGACTACTTAACATGTTTAACTTTGATTACCTTTTATTCCGTTCACTCTTGCACAGAACGTGTTCCGTTTTGTTCCGGATTTCCTTAGGTTACGATTCATTTCATTTCGAATTTTAAATTGGAAAAGTTTGTTTGGGGATGATGTGCACTGCATACACCTCGATTGAAGAAATTTGAGGGTATATCAAACCAAAAGGCTCAGAATGAATATATTTTTTGGAGGAGGATGCTTATGGATCATATAGAACAATAATTTGATTTGAAAAGATAACACAGTTTAGTATCACGTTGTATGCAAGAGCTGTCAAAATTTGGATACCCTTGAAACGTCTGTTCCCTCCGAAACCTCCTCCGCTGCCAGCAACCCCGAAATTAAATCCGATTTGACGCCCATGGTTGGGGATGCCGAAATTCCTCAATGTGCGTGGATGTGCTACCGCAGATAAGATGGAGACTGAATAGACTAACAAAGCCAGAATATTCATAATGAAGTAGCAAAAGAACGGTTGTCTCTCGGCTGAAACAAAAAAACTTACTAGCTTTTGGTTCAAGAGAAACTGATGAATGAATGAAACTATTAAGACTCGCTGGTTTTACGGAACTATTTAGAACAAATATTTGATTAGTACAGCTTTTAGTTGGTAATAACACTTAAAGACTTATTGTTACATGAAGCTGAATGAAGCTAAGTTAAATGTTATACGATGGCAGCTACTGCCAAACAATAGAAGAGAAAGATCTGACGATAGTGCAGCCCGCAACTTAGTTGACCCTTCTTACAGTTTTTAAATAAAAATTTAAATTCATATCCCTGTAAAATTACCATTTTTAGTGCAATAAAAAAGTCTAAACCTGAAATTTTTCAATTTAATTATGAATTTCAGTATTTGAATTCCAACCACCAAAACACCAAAAGGTCGCCTTCTACTGCAGTGCATTTTGCATCGTCCAATGATTGTTACATTATGTATATGTTGACTGTAAAATCAGTTTTTAAAACTACAGGATTATGTGCAGACCAGATTTTGCACCCATCATTTCCTAAACCCAAGCGATTACTTTCAATTTTTCCAATAATTACTACTCAATTGAAAGTACAAGCCAATTTATTTATTTTGGTCCTCTAGAAATGAAAAAAGTGAAAGCACATGTTTTGTAGAGTATTTTGTTGCACATTTCCATTGAATCGTAGCTACTCGTGACAAAATGAAGGTGAAAGGGAACTTTCACTTTCAGGAATTAATGTGCATTATTCCCCTGTAAGCTAAAATATAATCAAGGGAATACACAACCCATTAAATCAATTTCAACTTTCTTCACAGATCTCCATTTATTGAAATACAACACAGTATAAAATTTGCAAGTAGCCACGAGCCAATATCTGTAACAATGGAACATTAGTAGATAATTGTTAACACAACTTTCAAACCTGTCCTTTTAGTGAAGCTTGGCTGAAAATAGACTGTTGTATCTTTAATTGTTTGATGTAGACTTACAATTTTTCAGTGGACAACGAATGTTTTCATGTAAAACTTATGTGACGAAAATGGAAACTTAAGAATGTATATGACCATAGTTTTAAAAAATCATCATAAATAAATAAACATGTGAAGGGGTAAAATGATAGCCAGTGCACGGACAAATATGGAATTATTTTCAGTGAACATAATATCTGACTATACATGTTGAGTGGGAAAATAAGAAAGGTCAGAGGGGAAATGAATAAATCTTGTACAGTACAAGGTGCGTGTGACAACAGATATTCATGTTATAAATTAGATGGCTGATTTCACGGCCAGGGGAAATTAAGTTGTCTGTTTATTCATGGTTGTGATTTACCACTGACAAGACCACTGACCATTTGACCAACACTGCTCACAAGATCACTCACGGTGCTTATTAGTTTCGACCCCAAATCTTGAACAGCATTGTTAACATTCCCCAGTGTTTGTTTGAAGCCTTCCGAGCCTCCATTACCAAAACTGGGTATTGGGATGTTGACAGTGTAGTATTGTTGACCTCCTTCGGTCGGACTGTCGGAAAGAGGTGCTGGAGACGTTGCTGCAACGTTAGCCGAATCTGTGGAAATCTGTGTAGTTGTCGTCACAGACGGCTGACCATCTTCATTATCTTGACGACGTACCCGTGACATTCTTGGTAATTCCCAGTTGTTGGTCCATTCATGACCTAACACCTGTGGCATCTGGTCTTTCACATTTCCTTGAGAATGCCTATTGTCAACAGTGTCATCACCAACTGATTGCATTTGCAGCAAGAAAGGATCCTCTTGTTCAATCAAATCCTCTTAAAAACACATTTTGGGTTTGAAATGAATTAATTACCGAAATTATAAGCATATTTTGTGTGACCTTAATTACTACTTACGACCAATCTTAAATGTTCCACAGTTTGTTGCTAGACAGATGAACGTGAAAATAAAATACAGATTCATACTTAATTGTGAAGCAAAATTTGGAGACTTTGAGGGTAAATATGTTGATGGACGCTTGAAATTAAACTAAATTATGAATATTTTTGTACTTTATACCAGATTAGTGTCCATGATAGTTGAGCATTAACAAAGTTTCTAGGAACTATCTCTACGTCAATTAGTATCCGGATGGTCATTGTGCATCCTTATGAAACATTGCTTGTCTCCTCTTTAGATTTCCTATGATGAATGACTCCACGACCAATTGTCCAGGTGCCAAAAAAAGTTGTTTCCTGTCCTTACAATTAGATTATCTATTTACAATTATGTGCATTGGAGAGCATTTCAGGGCTTTGACTAATATCTATTTTACGTAGGCTGGGAAAAGCTTGCCTTCAATAAAACGGAATTTCATACACGTCGTGTTCTCAGAATATTCGTATTTCATCTAGACTGCTATTACAAAATGAGAAAATTCAACAATTGGGTTTTAGGGATTTTTTTTAGGAATTGTCACCTTCTTCCCAAAAACTGCACAATTAGTTTATTATGTCATTTATACATATGAACACATGCAGCAAACAGCTGAGAATGTACACAACAATGCTAACTCATAAATTCATCAGTAATCAGTTGTGTTGTGTTATGCACATAAATTATTCTATAGGAAAAGAAGCTCTGCTCAGATTTATTTCTTGTGTTAGAATAATTTCATACACAGCTCATAAAAATTTGTCCTTTACAAATGATTGTCACAAAGTGCAACATTCAAAATCCTAAAAAACGTTATCTCTATCAATTTTATTAATTCAAGTTGAATAAAATGATTACACAATTCAGTGATTAAGCTGGCGCAGCAGTTGTGCTCCTCTTTCCCTTTTTACCTTTCCCTGAACCTTTCTTCTTCTTACGTTGTTCCCGAGTGACAGAAGGACCCCTCCCTCCCTTGTTCCCAGACTCTTGACCACTTGACTGTCCAGCCTGTATTGACCCGGTATTTTTGTGGTTGTTGTGGGGCTTGTGCTGAGCGTCCAGATTTGGATTAGTTGAGTTGGATGTTCTCTTCATTGTGAGGTCGCGTGTCTTTTTAGTAGACGAACCTTCCACTCCAGAAGGAGTACTAGAATTGGGGTCACCGAAATTGGCCTGTACTGTAGAGAATTAATTGCAGAAACGAAATGTCAACATTTTGTCTTTTAAATATTAGATTTTCTTTTGTATGTTGGACAACTTACCATCCGACATGACGGAATACACACAGGCCGACAGGACGACGAGAAGAATGACTGACTTCATCTTTAGGCAGATTTCCTAGTTTGAGACAATATTTTCCACACTTTCACCAACGACGCCCAATTCACTAACCAAAATTTTTGACAACTTTGTATTTATATGAACTGTGGAATTGAACCATGACCATCAAAAACTACTTCATGCATAGTCGTGACGTTATCATCTTGGGCAGAATCAACTCAAGTGTACATAGCATTTTGACACTGTAAATACAAATCTCATCCAAAGGGTCCTCAATTTGAGATCTAGCTGTCAGTCGAATTTCGTTTTTGTCAAGGGTCATGGCATTCCATTTAATTCATCCACTGTAAATGTCGAAAAAATGGAACTTGACAAAAAATCTGATTTTACAATGAAACAACCTGGACCATAACAATGCATTTGACCAAAAAAGACCATTCTATAATGCACGTAATCTTTAGCTTTGTTATCGTAACACGATTCTCCCTTTCCATTGAACATAAGTGATGCAAAATCATGATTATACAAATTAGGTCTTGAGTAAGCACAATGACAACCAATAGGATTGAAAATTATGTTTGTAGTAAACTTACACGAGTATCCAAAGAGGATTCCATTTGACAAAAAATAATTTTATTCCCTTTCATCAGTCGTTTTCACATTATTAATTTCATAATGCAAAATAATTCTTATTGTAGATAATTTGAAGAAACTACACCATTTGAAAATATTATTTTTTTATCATCCAACATTATTTGTACTGGGGTAAATGGCAATAGAGATTGTAATCTTAATTCATGAAAGCACTTAAAATTTCGCACATGATGGTGACAAAGCAAGTTCAAGTAAAATTATTGTACACCTTGTGACACCATTCACCGGTAAAATCTCACAAAAACTGAATAAAAATGAGAGGGTCAGAAGCCTTCTCAAGTCAAGTAAAAGAGTTAAAAGTAGTTTCAAAAGTCTTTACAGTACGAATGAATTGGTCTCTGCTGTGAATCAATCAATAAGAACACTATGCGTTTTCGGAATTTGTCTAATCGTTCGATATAATAA
>WJFB01001351.1:0-32936 GCA_009870185.1 Pygmarrhopalites habei | reverse complement strand
CTACTCGGATATCCAACCACTATTTCATAACTCTTATTCGTTCCGAAGTTAACTAATTACAATTAAGAGAAACCGTGTCGGTCGGCTTCACCCCGTCTGACGGTACCACAAAATTTGTGTGTGTAATGGAGTTTGACATTAGATTAACGGCCACTGGAGCCGAATGATATGGTTAATGGTGGAGCAATTAAAAATTCATAATAATCATATTATTCATGGATTCTCACTTTGAGGGAGCAATTAACTGGAAAAATCCGAGCTTCCGTCTTGTCAATCCGATTGTAGGACAAGTCAAGGAGTCGAGTGATGCAGAGAGATGTAAAGTCAATAGTTCGGATCTGTGGGATGAGCGTGAGAAAATAAAATTATAAATAGTTCAGCATATAAAAAGTTTTGTAATTTTCCCTCAGGCACACACACGCTGAGACACATTGACGATGGAATGAGATTTGAGGGGTTGTCAGAAAAAGAGAAAGTTACCTTGTTATGGGACAAGTCGAGGAATTTGATGATATGATTCCGAGCCCACCGTGCAACCTAAATATTCACCAAAATAAAATAGAATTGTTAAATAATGAAACAAAGTATAGCAAAGATTGTCAAGATGTCCTCACCTTGAGTTTTTCTATCGCATTGTGACTGACATTGAGACCATCGACGATGGTCCGTCGTCCAAAAACATCGAGATTGAAGGATGTGAGTAGATTGTGACTCAGATCGATCAACTGGAATTTTTCCTGAGAGAAAGCTCCCGCCCGTACCGTCGTCAAGAGATTATGGTGAAGGTACACGTTCAATCCAGGGTGTTCATCACTACCCCCCGCCATCACCGATATCCCTCCTATTGTGCCCATTCCCAGTCCCGTCGTTGTTGTGGAAGTAGTCGCCGCGGACGTCCCGGTCAATGTTGAAGTTGTGGAGGATGCAAATGCTGGGACTGAACCACTCCCACCACTTCGTCCATCCCCACCCCCTCCCTCTGAATTTATTGACGATGACGACGACGACGAGAAGACACCTCCACCCCCACCACTCCCAGATGAAGAGTCATGAGTCTGACTTTGAGCCCCTTTGATAGACCCTGGTCGACCTGAACCACCTCCCGAGGACAAAGTTACCGGGAGGGAAGTGGAAAAGGCATGCTTCTCAATTGTGGTAATCTGATTGTAACTCAAATCCAAGTTGATGGCTGGGAAGGAGACGAAAGACTCACTGTGAATTGTGTGGAGTCGATTGTGGGACAGTCGGAGTTGGGTCATCATTTGGTGAATGTCGGGGTGAAACATTTGTGGGGGGAGGGTTGTCAGTCGGTTGAATTCTAGATTTACATAACTCAACCTCCGGTTTGAGTAGAAAGTGTACTCGCTGTAAAAACAGGGAAAAAATCAAATGGTAATTTTTTTTTTCAAGTACAATTAAATACACTCTCAAAAGAAGAATCTCTGTGAGTACATTATCCGGAGAGATTATGACCCCCCTTCTTGGAATTCTTTCTCCAAAGTATTATCCCGTGGATGAGGCTCAGGGGAAGAAACACACACACACACATAGAGAGAGAGAGAGAGAGAGAATGTGCGTAATCACAGGAAGACGAAAGTCTAATCTTGTAAAGGAGTAAATGGCGTAAGTAGATACAAGGAGAAGGCGGTGAAAGTTTCTAAAGCTTTCTCGCTTTCTCTCTTTCGTACTTTCCCTTTAACTGTATTTCTCTTCCTGTGCGTATGTTTTGTACATAAAATAGATATAAGGTTTTGTACGGAGGTGGTTTCACACACACACACAGTTGTCTGCAGTGCAGGCGGGGGTACAAGACTCTTTTTTGTGAGACTGTCCCATCTCCTCCCCACTCTCTCCGTCTCTCGCTTTGAATAAAACATTAAAGAGTGTTTGGTGAAAGCAAAAGAAAAATTCTTACAGTCCGTTTCAACTTGAACTTTAGCATCAGGAGAAAGAAGGAAGGAGGGATGCTTTCGTTTCTATCTTTTGCTTTTATTTTTACTCTGTTTCAATTGAAATTTCTCTCTCTGACTGGGAAAAGGAAAAATCTTGTATTAGATTGTCTCTTTCTCCACTTAGAAGTCGTCTGTCTAAGACCTATCAGTGCATTTAGTTCTTTTTCTTCTTTGGTCTCTGGAAAGGAGGGAATAGTAGATGGAATGTGGAAGAGAAATCAGTCTCAAAATCTTTCCATTTCACTCCCGTTTGTATTCAAGACTGTAAAAAGTTTTGTCCTATCCTTCCTCTTCCTCTCAGTCTGTGTCTCAAACTTTGATTTGACCAAAAAAGATAAATATTCTCGGACAAAACTTCCCGACCCTTGATTCCCTACTAATTGAATTAATTTTTCTTGTTGCGAATTGTGGAGTGGCTAATCCTGGGAATTAAGGCATTCAACAAATGTGAGAATAGAAGGAATCTTCAATTGTGCATTTCTACACAAAAAAGAAACTATTACAATTGACTGCATTTGCTCATTGCATTGGAAAAAGGAAGAGAAAGCGAGAGAAAGAAAAGGGACATTTATATTTGTTCGAATGCAGCGAATCTACTTATACAAGAGACGCAAAGAAAGACAGTAGAGAGAAAGTTGGATCCCGAGCTGCGCTTCTACTTGAAAAGAAGTTTGCGGTTGACTTTTTTATGTGTGTGTGTGCATGGTTTTTCCTCTCCCTCGTTTTTTTGCACGTGTACATATTCCGAGTTTTCGTGAGGAGGAGAGAGGAAGAGAGAGGGAAGGGGGTTTTGAGAGATAGAAAACAGTAAATTTTACGATCTCCCGCTGACTGTCACTTCCTTGATATTCTTTCCACAACTTGCAATATTCCAGCTTCATCATCCTAACAGCGGCAGTAGCAGTAGCGCAGGGAGAGGGGAAAATGGAGGAGGAGGAGCAGAGAAAAAAAGTTTCTGTTTTCCGTCAAATCCACTCACTCTCTTCATCTCACTTGATCTGACTTGACTTGACGATACGATCGTAAAAAATCGAACAGGCAAATTGTACCAACAAAAAAAGATGGAGAAAAAGAGAAAGGGAGAATAGGAAAAGCGCATTTTTACTCGGAACCTTCCTAAATTGTGTCTGACACCGAGATACCTACAGCCTCGAGCCTGGTTTGGTCTTTGTCATGGCCTGGGTAATTTGAGAGTTATTAAATTCAACTCACCTCACTCGACTCAGACAATTATGATCCAGAGCCAACCACTCCAGTGACCTTGAAACACAAATAGGAACAAATTAATGAAATCCCAACTTTTACTCGTCAAGGTGACAATAGCCTGGAGGTGTAATGTGATGCTTAATTATTATAGCTACATTATTAACAAGAGTCTAAAATATGCGGGTATTCTATAAATCCTGGTTTACGAACCACTAGATTTAAAAAAATGGGATTTACCGGTAGGATTTCAATACATGGGACCTCAATGTGTTTCATACCCATGTGTTTCATATCCATGGGTTATCTAACTTATGTTTCTATCAGAAGCATATTAAAGTTATTTAATTAATGGGGAGTTCTGAGGGTACGCACGATCTGGTTAGCCTCCCCCTGTACCCTCATTCACACACTACAGATTGCCTTTAAGTGTATGTAATACATTTAAACACAATCATCACACACACACCCCGCCCTCTTAATCCCCTCCTGTCCAAAACCCGGATATACGCGCCGCATAGTTTCTAGGAATTTAAGAAACTTTCTCCCTCGCGATTTTATTGGATGCAATACATTGCGCTTGTACACCCAAGCCCCAATGTATTGATCAATATTGTCGGTGACACTGCATGGCCTGAGGTCACCTTTAAGGTCCTTCCAAAACCTTTCGAGTGTACTATCATGTACTTTCACTCGAAAGTAATTGGAAGTCCCAATTCGCCTGCCGAGAGATGGATGGACCCGGGAAACCACAACCGGAAGTGAACGCACAAACTCACGACTATGGTTTACCGCTGCATGACCCTTAAACGGCATTCGCAAATGGCACCCAGTGTACGACGTCAGTTCATCAGACACGATGAACGAACCAGGGGCAATTTTGTCGGCCATTATGGGGTCAAGGGTCATGCGCATTCTATTGGGAATCCGCCTGGCAAACACACGTTTGCTCAATCGACTTATCCCACCGAATACCCAAGTTTGCTTCCTCCTCCGCAGCATCCTTCCCCGATGATACTTTCTCTTAAAGAGAAAGCTCTCGTCCATTTCCACCACATCGTTTCCTCCTCCGATCTGCTCCTGGTCATGGTCAACTTGGGTTCGACAGATCTCACGACAAGCTCTGTATATGTCCACGGCCGTCACACTAGCGACGCCGGTTTCCTCTATAGCTCTTGTCACGTGAATCCCTGATATCCAACAAATCATGACCAGAAGTTGTTGGTCAAAACCGAGTCTAGTTCCTTTGAAAAAAGTATTTTCAAGCGGACTCACTCGACGTTTGTCACAAAAATGACAAACAAAACGAAAACCGAGTCTCCGACCCAGCTCGGCAACACTCCTCATGTCCCGCCCGCAATCCGGACAAAATATCTGACGGGGAATCAGCCCACCTAACATAAAAAATTCTAAGGCTGTCTCCTCGTCATGTATCAGCCGTCCTAGCGTAAAACAGGACATCCGACGGGTTGTTTTGAAATAATCCAGCAAAATTTCAGCACGGCCAGCAGCCATGATACACAACTGTGTTCAGGTTAGTACAATATGCGAAATTTTTTTAATTGTATTTTTTAAAATTTTTTTGATTTTCTAAATGAAAAAATTTTTGAAGTTAGATTAATAAATCACAATTTTAAAAAACCCTCAGAGTCACGCTCGGCCTTACGGGTTCAGTTTGGAATTGTGTGTTGAAATATGTATGTGTACTTTATCATACTAAAGAATCTATCCCATTGACTGTTGAAGAGAATATTATTTCTTTTATATTGTCACTGAGTCCTTATTAGTGGAGTGAAGAGTTACCGAGAAAATAAACGAATGATAATTCCAAAAAGGATCGAGAATCCCTGTGGTGCACTACCAAGAAGTGACCCTTGGATTGAATGTATTTGTGAGCTTCACATTCCACCCAAGCACCCACCCACCCACCCACACATACACACACACACACACACACACACACATGGAAATACACTTGTTAATGTGTTGAAATTTAAATATAATAATCGTGTAGTCGGTGTGTGGGTTTGGTCAAATACTGAGTCTTGCTCCTGTGCTGTAAATGTTCACTATGGCCGAAACGGGAAGAACAAGACAGCTGAGGAACCGAGGAAAAAGTCAATGGTGGGTACCAAAATTATGTATAAAATATTTAAAAAATCGTGAATAAATTAAATGGATTCATTTTATAGTATTACTATTAATTTTAACATTTTTAATTACAAATTTTTTCATTTTTTCTCTCTTTTTTCTGTCAGTTCGCTGAAAAACTATTGTTGTCGAGAGTGTCCGTTTGTCACAACTATAGAGTTCAATTATTGGGGTCATCTCAACCAATGTCCGGGCATAGTGAAAAGGAAGAGGAGGGAGAGTGTTCGAGTGGATGGGAGTGTGGGATCAAAGGGGCACGCGAGAGAGAAGAGAGTGACCAGGATCGACGTGGAAAATGACGGTGAGAGGGAAGAGGTGGTCGAACTTGATTTTCCCATTCTTGAGGAGGAACGGGTAGAGCGGAGAAAACGGAAAGAGAAAAAGAAAAGCAAGGTTCATGAGGGCAAAGACACACGTGGGCAGAAAAAAAAGAAGAGAGATGAAAGTGTCCTCCCTCCGGGTGCCACTCTTTCTGTTTGGTGCACTCTTTGTCGTTCTTCTTTTACTTGTCCGTCTATGAAATTTCATCATGTGAGGAACATTCATTGGACTGAGGAGAAGAAGAAGAAGAGCCGTTGTAAAATGTGCAAAAAATTGTTTTCTTGCACCAGTGCTAGAAATCGACATCAGAAAGACAACAGATGTGGAGGTTGGACAGTTGAACTGCCAATAGAATAATAATTTTATTGTATTTTACTGAAATAAATGAGAACTTTCCTTCTGTTTTGCATTTAAATACAATCATTATGACTATTAATAAATTGATTTCATCTTTGATATTTTTAATTTTTCGGATAGAACTCATTGTCATTAAGCATAGGGTATGAAACACACGGGTATGAAACACATGGGTATGAAACATTGAGATCCCATGTATTGAAATCCTACCGATTTACCTTAGCGAGCTAAAAATTGCTGGATGCAGCGTCTGGAATTTGTATACAAGAATCGAATTAGTATACTTCATTTGGTAATTTCTTAGTGAAAGTAAAACGAATAAAGATACCTTGGCTGTTTTGAGTCCATTACTAATCTCGAGAGTAGTGAGAGGAAGGGACGGGAATGGTTCCAGCTCACCCGTCAGTTGACAGAAGGACAAGCTCAATTCATGTAAATTAGGAAACACTTCACTTCGAAAAATATTTTTAAATGTCGTCGAAGCCAAAGGTTCACTCGACACTGGAGGTGAGAATTTATGTTCATTATTATTTTCACTACTCGTGTCTCCTCCATTTTCCTGTTGTTGTTGTTTTTGCTGCTGCTTCCTATTCTTTGAATTTTGTCCACGACCATGTAAATGTCCATGACCTGTTCCCCCTGTGTTGGCTGTCATATGACTTGTGGGTCCAGGTCCCAACATGGAGGAAGAAGACAAGAGATCATTAGAGGATGGATCAGTTGGCAGTGAAGAAGAAGAAGAAGAGGAAGAGACAGAAGGAATTAGATTATTTGAACTGACAATATGACTATTGACTGACGATGATTGTTGGTCCAAGTCTAGTTCATTGATTGAATTACTATTAATATTATTAACAACATTTGGATAATTTGGATTGGATGGGTCACTACTCCGTCGCACATTCACATTACTTTCACCCGTCGTCATCACAACGTTACTCAAGTCATTGTGAGTGTAGGAGAGAGTACGAATTGGATTATTCCGAAGGATTAGAGTGTTGAGGTTCCGTAATCTTCTTAGTCTTGCGGGTCCTCCGTTCCCTCCACCATTACTCGTTTTTTGGGAGGAGGATGGGAAAGAGGAGGAAGAGGGAGAGGAAGATAAATGAAGGAGGTCATCAAGGTGAGAGATTTGATTGTAACCTAAATTTAAATGAAAGAGATGAGGACAGCGCATCAAAAGTTTTCGGGGAATTCTAGTCAATTGATTCCCGTTCAGTCCCAAGTACGTCAGCTTGCAATCTCCCTCCCCTGGAAAAAACATTCAAGGATTATGACCATAATTAATATTTTTAAAATTATCCAACATCATCACAAAAATTGATGAGACACACGCACATGTACAGTACTAGAACCTGGAACAGTATAGCTACTAAAAAATTTTGTAGTATGAAATGTTGGAGAGTTTAGAAGCCTCGAGGAAAAACTATAGAGAATTTAGAATATAACTTGTTGGGGGAGAGTCAGTCGGTGATAAATTCTGAGACTTTTAATCTGACGTAATTGCACACTCACACACTCCCCAATCACACACACACACACATTTGTATAAACACGGGACATAATTCTACACACACACACACTCACACGGCAGTCACATCCCCCAACAGAACATCACCCTTCCCTTCCGGAACATGAACAGTCCAGTTTGGAGGGGAGAGAGAGTGGCCAACACCACAAGAGCAAATATTTATAGGTCTCTCTTTCTCTTTACTCCCAACATCTGTAAACTAAATCTGCTCCAACTATTACTCCTGCCTCTGTCCTATCCGTCTACCGTAATCTGTAGAATTGAACTCTGTCCTCATTTGAATTTTTCTACGAATACCCCAACGAACATTTTATCATCCAAAATCACTTTCACTTTTGTATTACTGTAAGCAAATTAAATATAAATAATGCCGCTTCAAGATTTTCCAACTTCGAGTAATACAGAGTGAAAGTTGAGTTGTCCAATCCAACTTTCACGGTAAACAAATATTGGCAATGGAAAAGAACCTCTTTTCATTAGAGTTGATATCGTGACTTTAATTTATTGACTAATCTGTATATCACACACAGGCACAACTTTCACCCTTCCATGTGAGCTAATCTGTATCCCATTTTCAATCCAATTCACACTCTAAAGATAAATAGTGCTACGTATCGCTGGCGTGTCGGCAATTAATAATTTTTTTTTAAAAAAAAAAGATTATCAAAAGTTACCTTGAGGACTATCTACACCCTCATCTTGAATCGCGTTGGATCCAATGTAGAGATGCATGAGGGAGGTCAAGTTGGCTAGGGAAGACCAAGGGATTGCTCTCAGAGCATTATTCTCAAGATTGAGGTATTTTAGTGTGGAGTGAAGAGTGATGAAAGCATCAGGGTCAATCATCTGAGTATAAAAATAATTTAATTTCAATTACACACTTCTCTTCAAATATACGTACGTAGTGTGATCAACATGGAACTCCATATGAAAAAAAATACCGGGGAAATGAAAAGAGAAAGAGGAGGATTTTTACATGGATCCGATTGTGACCCAATGAGAGACGGAAGATGTTCATGGAGAAGAATGCAGCAGCTGGAAGAGTTTGCAAGTAATTTTTGTTCACACTCAAATCCAGCACAGACAGCTGGGCTGCAAAGGGTCGGGAAGGCCAAACCTAGAGAGAGAGAAAGCAGAGAAAGAAAAAAATGTATCCAATTCACACTCATCATCATCATCATCATTTTTGTTCTATCCATCATGAGAAAATCTCGAGTCCAGTTCCTTCAACCCACCCAACCACGTGACCACATCCCAAGCCTTCATTACATGGAGAAAGCTTGAATGTCCACCCAGCCTAGCCCTCCCACACACTGCCATAATATTCCAGTCATACTGAAGAGGAAGGAGAAAAAACGTTCTATAAAATATTATATCTCATCTCATTTCCCCTGATCTCTCTGTAGAGAATTTCAAAGGGGAAATCGATTCAATTCAATGACATCCGGGGGTAACAGATGAAGGCAAGTTGACATCATCCTCCTCCTCTTGTTTTTCTTCTCCTCCCACATTTTCTTTTTATATATAGATTTTCTCCACCCCCTCCCCTCCCCCCTTCCATTCTATTCTAGTCGGGACGGACAAACATGTCAACCCAATGTCCCACACACCCAAACACAAAGAGAACATAAAAGAGAGACTTGCTTGTATAAAATTTTCAGACATGTCCAGCTGATTCATTTGACGGGGTTGAACACCCAATGGCCATTCCTGGGGCACTGTCTCAATCGTACAACCACCCACGAGTAACCAGGAAAGGGAACTCAAGTGGAATACCGACACTGGGAATCTTGTCAGTCGATTCTTCATCAAGTTCAGTGTCTACAATAAATATGGAAAGAGAAAGTCAAATACTGTCGTCATCATTCTATACTAAAATATTAAACACATTTTCTGCATCATAAACCACGATTTTAGGACGGAAAAGGAATAAGGAAGTTTAGAATTTCTTCAAGGGAAAATGAAGAATTTTTAATTAAATTTTGTGTAGAATGTGAAGTGTGTAAATACAAGGCAAAGAAAACATTGAGATGGAAAAATGGGGAATACATAAGTGAAAGGGGATGCACTTCATGGTCCACATGAACTTAATTGTTAAATTAGGTAGAACTTTTCATGGAGGGGAGAAAGCGGAAGGGAAATGCAAGCTGATTAAATAATTTAGTAAGGGTTCTCCCTATGCATGTGTGTGGAATGTAAGGAGAAAGGTCGGCAATTTAATCTTAAAAGTTGAAACGTCTTCTTTCATATGAAAACAAAAGGGAGAGAGAAGAGAAAGGTGGAAGATTAAATCCGACTAGGTAAACATCAACAAAGTTTTTTAAAAAATAAGAAAAATTCAAGAAAAAAGGTGAGATTGAAGTCAGGAGGAATCTCTAAACTGCAGTTTTGTTCTTCTTCTTCATTTTACAGTTAAATTTTAAATTACAATTTTAAAAATTTGATAACATCTTAAATTTTCTTCTTCATCAAACTTTCACTCTTGCACATACATAATATATCGACTAGAGAGAACATGAACAAGTTTGATGGAGGAAGAAAGTGTGAGGGAAAGGTAAATGGGATTGTAATTGGTGCAATTGCAATGGAGATGAAAAGATTTTCTTGGGATCATCTTTAATTTTCCTCCTCTCTTATCTTCCCTTTGACCCTGATGAGATGTTAAGTACATCCACAAAGAGAAAGTGAGAGATGTCATCATACTGTATAATGTAATTTACATGAAAGAGAAAACTAGTATGAAAAATGAGGATGTAGTTAACCACAATAATTTACAGGTTGTTCCTCTCACCAAATTATTATGAAAATTAGGGGAAGAGTCTGTTAATTTCCTCTCATTTCATTTCATCTCCTTCTTCCCCTCTTCTACAAATCATGACAGAACAAGACAGATAGAAGATCCCTTTTGGAATATGATGATAAAATGTTTATACACCACCACCATCACTACCCTCATCACTTTCCCTTTTACCACAAGAAGAAATAGTTTCTTCTCTCTCACTTACTTTCTCCACGGATAAAAATATGTACACACTTTTTTGGCTATACTTTTTGTCTACCCAGCTTCTCTCTCTCAGTCCGGCTATTCAGAGAGTTGTGTAAAAAAATAAACTTTTGGTCGTATACTGTATATTCTCCTCTCAATGTATGGGTGAAAGAGAAAGCCCATGCTTTTGTGGGTGATGAAGATGGGGGTTGTTGGTTTGTGTACATATGCATTTAATGCAGTGCGAGATAGAGAGAGAGAAAGAAGGGAGGTGAGGCGAGGAGGTACAGATCGTTCGACTGTCTTAACTTAATTATGTTACTCTCCAGTGAGTGTAATAAAAAAGACGGATTTTTATTGCTACTTGAGCCACCCCACCTCCCTCTTCTCTCTCTCACTCTCACTCTTTCTATTTCCCCTCTTTCTACTTTATGCCCTACTGACTGCACACACACACACGCACGTATGTACACGAACTGCAGTGTATGTTGTAGATTGCGGCGTAAACTTACTTACATTATAGCAAAGCTTGCCATCTCGTTGTATTGTAATTTCAAGTGAAAACATCATGTCAGATGGTTCCCTTGCACTCCACACAAACTACACACACACACGCATAAACAGTCGTCCACTCTCTCTCTTACTTTTTACAGTACGGACTAACAAGGAAAGAGAAAACTAGGGAACAAGGACCAGTTAAGTGGCTCCTCCAAAGAGCAAAACCGGCCGGGGGTTCCTTATCCTATGTATACATCAAAGGCATCTCTCTCTCACACACACATACACACACACACACTTTCTCCTCTCGCTTTCTCCCAGCCATATTATAGAGTACAAGTTCTTTCATTTACAGTGAGCAAACAGCAAAGAGAAAACTGCTCACTTTATCTCAAGCATCACACACAAAGTCAGGCTCATTCGACAAACAAACACGAGTTTGGTACACATGAAAGGGGACGTCGAGCTTCGTGTGTGTTTGTGTGTACGTGCGTGCGTACGTGTGTGTCCTAACGAATCCATTTTTAGACAAAGATTATACGAGGAAGGTCATGCTTTTGGGGTGTACATGATTTAATTAAAAAAAATGTTGGACCAGAAATTTTGAAACATTAAAAACAATACATTTATAAACTATAATTAATTAGGGAGGGAGAAAATTCCTTGCAAGTTGAAATATTATTTTTCCTTTGTTGAACCATGATGGAGAATTCTTTGATGAAAGAGATAGTGAAGGAGGAGGAGGAGGAGGAGGAGTGGGTGTGTAAAATGTGGAGAGGAGGATAGTGGATTTTATGGAAGATAAATTTGGTATTTGTATAGTGGAATTTGGAGGGGATGAGAAGGGGGCAGAGGAAAAAACAGCCAAATTGACAGGAGCAAGTGGAAATGTGAGCGACACAATTAATTTAAAGAGAGAGAGACTGGAGTGGAGGCGGGAGGGAGCGTGTGTGTGTGTGTGGTTTTGTGGAGAGAGAGGAAGAGGGGGAAATAAAAAGGTAGGCGTGTGTGGATGAGTGTGTGTGTGAGAGAGAGAGTAGGGGAGAAAGTAATTGAGAAGGATCTTAGAGGATGAGATAAGAGGGGGGGAGGAGGGGAGGGGAAGAGATGAGATGAGATTGTCGAGACTAACCTGTAAATTAGGAGGAAGATTGTCTTGGGTAAGATTGCGAATGAAATTAGAGCTCAGATCGAGCCAGTGGAGGCGAGGGAAGGAGGCGAGTAATTTGTACGGTAGAGAGTCGATTGAGTTGGCTGACAGGAGGATCTTCTTCAGCGAAATTGGCACCGAAAACCAGTCTCCAGCAACTGAATTCACCAGGTTACTGTCAACACAAAAAAGAGAGGGGAAAGGGGGAGGAGGGTGACAAGAAAAATAAAAGAATCAATTGTTAGTCATACAAACATTTCATCGATTTTAATCATCAAATCTTTATCGTAGAATGCTTCAACATCTTAAATTATTTCCAGCATGAAATACGTATAATTCAATATTCGCGCTGTAAACGTGTCATTAATTTTTTTAGAAAAATGTACAAGTTAATTGCTAACTTGTACATTTTGTTTGTTTCTGTAAAATATACAGCAAATCTTGAAAAATAAATGGCAAATACATTTAACGGTAGCATTAGCTAATTGGACTTTTTACCTCTGGCAAAATTACAAATTGAGTAGAATGGTAAATCGTAGTTAACTGTATTGTATCCTTAGTTTTCGGGGGTTCAAATTGAATCCGCCTGGACATCAAGTAGTTGAAAATAAAACATTTATGTTCTCCTCTGCTTTGTTACCCCTCCCCCACCGTCGCTCGCTAGTTACACGAGCCACACACACTGCTGGCACTACTGGCCGTGTACAAACGTATCGTCAATTTGACGTTGGAGTGTAATTGGTAAAATCCAATTGAAAATTAAGGGTAATTGACCGAAATTACAGTCACATCCCACATTTCCCATACATTGAATTAGACGGTCTCTTCCACATTACAACCTCCCTCCCTCCCGAGTTCCTCCTTCAAATGTGGAGAGAGAGAGATGGTTTAAACTTGTAGCTTATTAGCCAAGGGCATGACGAGAAAGAACAAAGACTCTCCCTCCTTCTTCCTCTACAACTCTTCTGGATATTTATGAGGGACTCCTTTGAACTTTTGAACTCTCAACTCTCTTCCTCTCCTCCTCTTCTCCTTTTTCATTGGCAGCTATGAGAGGAGGGAAAGTAGTAATAGCTACAAATAAAATTTTTGGTGACAGGGAAAAGCACCCGTTCAGAATCCCCTCCATTTATCTCTCCTCACACTTCAAAACTTGCAGCTTTTTATAGCACACACACACACGTACATTGAGACTGATCTCAGGAAAAATAATCAATTAGCACACACACCACTACCAACAGCATCGGCAATTAAATACCAATCTAAAAATCCTGGTCCTCCTCCTCACCAAGAGCAACCCTCGATTTACTTTCTCTGAAATTAACCTTCCATCAACATTACATTGTACACGTAAGGACAGAGAGCAGAGAGAGAGAGAGAGAGATTGGGAGTGTGCAAAATAGGTAGTCAATGCAAAAATGGTGGAGAGGACCCACGTCTTTGGTTGGTATTCTGGCGGTTGGATTGGAATATAGGATGTATTTTTTGTGAAATCCCCCCGTGGCACTCCCCGTGTCAAAGTTGAGTGTTAGACTGAGGTTATCTAGTGAAGGCTATGATTTATGTATGAGCGGATAGGATAATCCCTTATTCATGGGACGATGCAGGGCGGGGGCGAAGGGGGTCATTAGCATTTCATAAATTGTTGGGTGTATCTCCACTGCCAACTTTTAGCATCGTCAGTCATGGTCAATGAATAACGGAGCACCTCGTTCTTTTTTCCTCCTCCTCAATCTCCTCCTCCTCTTCTTCCTCCTCCAAGAAGAAGCAGACAATTCTCTAATACTAGGTAGATAGTCCTGTTGTCTAGCTCTGGCCGTCAAGAGGCCGAGAACAAAAGATTTTTTTGATCATCATCATCCTTCTCTCTCTCTCTCCTTCGCTTTCTCTTTTCTCCGTCCGTGAAATGGCTAGAGCTTTTCTTCCCATTGAAAGGCTTTAACCCCTCCCCCACCATTTTTTGTGTTTCCTCATCTCCAGAAATAGAGAAAGAGGTGGGTTGACCACGTGGGAAGTCTGACGACTCTGATTGAGACAATTGACTCTCAAATCTGATGTCAAAGGCTTTTTTTGGAAAGAAAAAAATTTACGCTCTTTTCCCTGCCCCAAAGGAACAAGAATAAAACAAGATTTTGAATCTACTGTCTGCTTGTATTGAAAACCGAGAGAGAGACGGGGAGGAGGAGGAGGAACGGTGGATTGTAATTTGGGGAAAGAATGGGAAGATTTTTTTTGTATTGAAAGACTTGGAAGAATTGACCACCGAGATAGAGGTTCCTCCTCTTCTCCTACTCCTCCTCTCTTTGGTTTTGAGAGAACATAAACAAATTGCAAGTCGTCAACAGATTCCTGAGTAATTTTATTGATCGTTCCTTCCTCTGCAATGCACCGATCAAAAGCAGCCCTAATCCGACTGACTGACTGACTTGTGAACAATAGAGTAGAAGAGAGAAGAAAAAAGATTTTGTGGGCTATACATTTATGTACACACATGTACAGGGGCAGGAAGGAGTTGTGTGTGTGTGTGTTGGAACTATCAAGATAACCAGACTTACTTACGAAGAGAAAGTGGGGCTTGAAGGAAGGAAGAAAGGAAGAAGGAGAGTTACTTAAGTCGAAAAGGAGGAATGCAATGGCTTGCCATCAATCAATCGTATGTCTAGTCCATTCTATGGATGAAGAACGAGAAGGAAAACCCACGGATCCGAATTTATTTACCATTTCATTTTAAACCCATTTCTTCTACACATCCTCTTCTCAATTCATATACCAACACACACTACACACAGATCACATGCCTCGGACCACCTTTCAACCCTCTTTAAGTCCACATTTACGAGTGATTTGTACATCCACACATGTCAATGGACAAGAAAGGGAGAGAGAAGAGGTCAAATGTCTATTCAGTTTGATTTATAAAATGACATTACATGACTGCCCATTTTCATCAATTTCCTGCTTTCTCTCTTGTCTCAAAGATGGATTTGATTTTTATGTGTGATACTCTGTTTATTATTCTCCTCTCATCCAAACTTTCTTCCGCTTTCACTCACAGTAGAGTAAAGATTTTCCCGTTCATCATATTCGGACTTTTTTATATTTTTTAAGAAAAATAAACTGCAAAAATAATAATAGTACACTGGGAGACAAATTGCAAATGGTTATTTTTCCAATGTCCACGTCAAAACAAGTGGAGCCTTTCTCTCTCTCTCTCTTCCTCTTTCAACGTCCATTTGTTCTCTGGGAGAAAGAATTGAATATTTTCCTTCCCATTCTTTCTCCGTCTTTTGTAGTTTTTCCTCCTTCCTTCCTGGATGAAGCTACTAATATATTTTTGTACATGGCTCAGTGCATACTTAATCACATCACATTGATCACTCAGATCCTCTGATACACGCCACCACACACAGGCACACACACAGATACAGGCAGAGAGGCACAGGACCAGACAGTGAAAGTATAGAGACGTTATCCCACATCCAGGATGTGCGGTCCAAAAAGTAACGGAAAAAGATAGAGGAAGAGAAGAGAGGGGCAGATGATGGGAAGCTAAGCTAAAATCCGATTATATTCCCCGCTCCTTCCTCCTCTCCCTCCTCCTCCCAGGATTCTTCTGGCTTTCTTTTACCACAAAAAAGAAATGGGGCTGCCATGAGGAGGGAAGGAGAAGGAAAAAATGGAAAGAGGAAGAAGAAGATGGAGGGAGAAAAAAACCGATAAATTTTTTTTTCTGTATGTGGCTCCCTTCAAAGAGAATCTTTTTTCCTTTATATATGCCATACACACACATACACACTTCTCACTGCGAAAGAGAGGAAATAAGAGAGTCACCTTCAAAATTTCCAAAAGCAAATTTACCCACATCCAACTTTGAATCCTTGGGAAAAAATGAAGGCGATTCCCCGCGTCACCCTTTCCAACTTTCATTGTCAATAGCATGAAGTTTGCATTTAACACTTTTCCCCTCAAAAGGAAATTTACCGAGTCACTTTCTCTGTGGAGGTGGTACATTTTGCAGTTGTGAAGAGAGGACGAGGGGGGAAAATATAATGTAGTGTGGTGTGTGTGTGTGGGTTGGTTTATATTGTGTGTGTACACAAAAAATGTGTAATGTAAAAGTGTGTGTGGTTCGATTACTCGAAAGAGTACAAGGGGAAGAAGACGCCAAAGAAAGAGAATTGGAGTGAGCGATAGGTAGCCAAGGAATGATGATTAATCGGAGAGCGGCTATGTAACCAATAGCTTTTCCCTCTACTTTCCCCCCTCTTCTTCGATTCTCTCTCTCTCTGTTCGTTGTGGCTGAGTAAGCGGCGTGATTGATTGGGATCGTGTGCAAGGAATCCGTCTCCGGTCACAGCTGGCGGTTCATTTTTATCCCATATGCACCTTGCCTTTCCCCGTTTCCTCCTCCTTTCTCTAAACCTCCTTTAACCAACACACGGAAAGGATGGGTTCTCTCTCTCTCTCTTTCTCTACACTGCACTGTATGATATGAAGACTAGCAATCGTTCCAACTTGCTTTCTCCCTCTCTAGCCTGTAGCAGAGAGGGAAAGTTTCTCAGGAAGAGGAATTAGAGAGTGAGAGAGAGAGAGGGGAGCTCCAGCTTGGTTTTTCCATCATCCTGACATTCCAGAATGAAATGGGCTATAGTCTACGAATTACAGTTACTCATTAACGAAAAGTGGAATAAAGACACTTGGAACTCGGCGGGTTGTGTCTGTGTGTGTGTGGAGTGAGGGTGGGAGGGAGGAAACAAAGAAGATCTGGAGCTGTTGATTTATCTCAAGATAATGTACCACTCACAATTTTCTCCCCTATCTCTCCAGCTCTCCCAAGATACTGCCCACACTTCTTTGTGTGTGTGTGTGGAGAGAGAAATGAGAAGGAGGAGGGGAAATTTTTGGGTTGACCTCAGATGTTCTTTTTTAATTTGATTTAAATGCCGGGAGGACATGCTCCCTTAATTCCCTTTTTGTTCAAAGAAGAGAGAAATTAATTTGAAAATTATACCACCCCCAGCCCTGACCCTCCCTTTGTATATATGTATTAGGAGACATTGAAAAAAAGACGCATTGTCTGTGGGTGAAAGTAAGGCACACAGTGAAAGTGTCTATTTAATAACCAATTAAGAAGACGGGATTAAATTGCAAAATTGTCATTAACTTCTGGTTAATAAATGGGGGAATACAAGAGAAGGATGTAACTCGTTGATAAAGAATCTCCTCAAGAGGAGAAGAAGGAGATGAAATATGTCATAATTATTTTCAGCCCCTCAAAAAATAAATATACTAACTTATATTTTCCGAGTTAAAAGAAATGAGGAACGTGACGAGGCAATAATGACTTTTGAGAATGTTGAGATCCACACACATCCTCAATGGGGAATTGGAAAGGTTAAAGATATGGAGCAGCCCACTTTTTCTTCCAGAGAGAATGTAGAAAGAGGGGGAGAAAGGGAGTTCATGGAAGTCTTTGGTAAAATGTAACAAGTAAGTAGATTGTGTAAGAGTTGGTTTATCTAGCTATTAGTTGAATTAATCCAATGAGCCCTACCTCTTTCCAAGGATGAGAAAGACAGTTTCCCAATGCATCCTACTACACACTGGTAGTCTACATAGTGTGTGTGTGAACTTTTCTCAACTCTCAGCTGACTTTCCCTGTACTTTTCCCCCATTTTTTTCCCTTCTCGTCTTAGCCGGGAGACAGCGGGGAAAGACTCTCTACGTAGACATCCAGAGGAAGTCTCAATGCGTCAAACTTTTTTTTCTGTCTCCATTCCTCTCTCTTTCTCGCTTTAACCTTGTTTACGCCAGACATGGACCCTTGTAAGTCAGCATGTAGGGGAGGGAGGGAGAGTCAGCTGATGCGGTTTATGTAGATGTGTGTAGTGGAGCGAGGAGCGACTGATGTCATCTCAACGATGTGATACTCCTCCTTCTCTCCTTCCTCATCATCAACATCTCCAACTGTGCACTTAGTCATCCCACTAAGCCCACAATGAAACCTAAGCCAAATCTTGAGGGTAAATCTAGTCCCACATCCCTCTTTCTCTCTCTCTTATGCGTGTATGTATGCACACGTGTGTGGATGCTGAGGAACGACCACATTCTCCAATTTCCTTTCATTATTTCTCTATACTACTTTCACTCCACTTTCTCCCATGCATCCAGTTAAAAGAATTCACTGAAGCACGAACATTTTTTTTCTAAATTGTGGATTTTATGGTGGGTAGATTGCGTGAATAATTACGTGCATCGTTATAAGAATGCATAATTTCATAATCAAATTCAATTTACAATAGAGATCTCTGACAAGGGAATCAATTTGTAATTTTTTTGTGAGTGCACCAGAGGTAAGAAGATTAGTAAAGCTCCATTGACTTTTAACTAGAAAAAAATTCTATTAATGAAAAATGAGATTTATATTAGACTTCGAATTATAAAGAGAGAAAGAAACGAGAGAAAGACTTACTTTGACAGATTGAGCCAATCCAGTAGCTTAAGAGACTAAAAAGAGGGGGGGGGGGAGAGAAGAAAGTTCAGGAGAAAATGATTATTTGTCAATACGCAACAAAAATATGACATTATATTATTACACACAAATGTACATATTGAGCAGGTCGGCTTTTTGACTCCATCTCTAAATATTTAACAATGCACTCTCTCTCTTTCTCTCTTCCTGTGATCCCTTCCTCCTCAAGGAAGTTACAAAGAATGTTCTCTTTTTTTCAACATGTTTCACTTTGCCGGTGTATTAATTTTCAAAAGAAGAAAAAAAAATTTTGTGAGGAAATGATATATAGAGAGAGAGCGAGTGCATAAAAAAATTGTATGGGAGTGCTTCTGTATTGAGTGTATAATAGAAAGAGAGAGACTTACTTTGAAGGCTGCAAATGGAACTTCATCCAGGAAATTCCCAGACAAATCCAACATGCTCAGTGAGTTGCTCATCGAGCTGTGAAACAAAATAGAGAAAGTGAGATGGAGGAAGCTCACAAACACACACACACACACACTCACTCGCACAAATTCATCTTTTCCATACTCCTCCGAAAACTACACAAACTTCTTACAATCCTTCTCCTTATTATACATAAGCACACACGAAATATCACATATAATATACATCACTATTTACAAATCATTATTATACCATTGCCGGGCTGCTGTTCCTCATTAAATTTAATTACATATGCGCTTTCTCTCTCTCTCTCTCTCTCTCTCTTTGCTATTATCTCCGTCACACTCTACGTAGTCACCCCCACTTATTCTCATTATTACACAAGACTTTCTCTTATGTTACACCCGTACACCTACTTTCACCATTTGTTTTTTCCCCTCTTTTCCCTCCTCCTTTCTCTCTTCTACAAATTTATTTATTGCAGTGCGAGTACGCAGACTGTGGTTCAAATTACAAATTTAATTGCAATCTTTTGACAGGGGCGGGGAAGCAAACTCTTTAACCTTGGGGGAGGAAGAACTGTCATGTCACAGAATTATTTCACAATTTGACAACGCAGTCCACGTACCCCTGAAAGCACACACACACACACACACACACACACAATAAGAAAAAAATTTAGACGGTGGGCGGGTCAAAGTGGGAACTGTTAACATTGACTTTCTCTTTGTGCTAAACGACAACATACACACACACGCTCACACAATCGGGAGTTTAAAGTTCACATATCATGTACCTCGGTGACATTTTAATACAGAGTTTTAATTGTTCATAATTACGGTGAAGCAGAGGAGGAGGGAGGGGATGTCAGGGAATTGTGTGTACAACCCGGGTTGTAATTAACTAGTCAAGGGAATTTTGAGAAGGGGTCTGTAATTAAATTTTGAGGAGCTGTTTATTACTTGGTTGGAAGTCCCTCGATTCGGACAAGGGAGGAAGTGGAGGGACGACGCACGGTCCCACAAAATTATGACAAACATCATTGTTTTCCTCCCGTTTGAATTTCCAATAAATTTCCCAAAGCGTGTGTGCGTGTGTGTGGGTGTACGTCGTGTGTGTGTGGAGGAGGAGGGCTGCGGGAAAAAACCATTTATTTTGACTTAAGAAAAAAATGTGAGGATCAAAGGATGGTGGAAGGAAACAAAAGGATTTATAGAGTCGGAAGACAGTTTTTTGTGGTGGGATGGCATGTGCCGTGGCTTTAATGACTACATTATTCCCAGTTGAGAATTCAAGTCGCCACCGTATTTGACATTGGTTCCTAGTCAAACGGCTCTTCTACAGAAAAAGGGTCCCTCGAGAGGGGGAGAAAGAGAGTGCCGTGAAAATTGTTCCTAAATTTATTCCATTTTACTACTCATGATCATTTGTCTCCAAAGACACACTCAGAGAGAAAGCGAAAGAAAGGAAGATAGAGAGTTGAGATTTTATTCTCTGACTTTCTCCTTTAAATTTTCTCTTTACACTTTCTCATAAACTCTTTCCGCTTGTGTCTGTGTCTGCCTGTGTGTGTGTACAGGATGCACACAAAGTCAATATTGAGTTTGGAGTAGAAGGAGAGGAATAGAGAGAAGCATACAATGGAAATTGGGTCAAGAAAATTTGCACAGATTATATTTATATTGTCCTTTCATCTCACTCTCTCTCTCTCTTCCTACATTGTGTAAATTCTGCCGCAGAACAATTAAGACTTGTTAAAATGGAATAAAAAATTACGTAAACAGTTTAAACTTTTTATAGAATTTTGACGCAACACCCTTTCGCTCCCGGGCAAATGGTGGAAAATCCGATGTGGGGTTTGTTGAGTCAGGAAAGAAACAAAAGTTTCTATTGTGTCATTTCTATTCATTTCAAAAATGGGAACACGGTGAAATTACCCTGTAGTCTATTTGAGTAGAACAATGAACTCCATGTATTTTGTACGTACAAAATGCATCTTCAGAATTTGACCCTTACCTACTTTGATATTTTGAAAAGCTTATACAATTTCAAGGAAATATATTTTACAAATTTTTAATACATTAAATAAACAAACAAAAATCATAGAAAAGATTGAAATTTATTGACCCGGATTATGCTCGAGGCTACGGTACAAATGTTGAATTGTTTCCTTTCTCCTTCTCAATGACGTTGACAAATACAGGGAAAATGTGTAGGTGAAATAGGGATTTTCATCGGTAGTCCCTTAAGTACCTTTCCTCTTTCCTACTACCGTCCTTTCCCTGTGTTTGTTGAGGAAGAGTAGTTTTCCTTCCCCGCACTCATTCGAAGTGTACTGCTTGTTTCGGATGGGACAGATTAAGGTGGAAGAAGGAAGTGAGAAGATCTTGCTTCTCTTCCTAGGCAGACATGAGAAAGGAAGTGGAAGAGAAGAAGGGAGGACAAGTTTTAATTTCTTTGTGAGTCAGAGATAGAGGAGAAGAGGAGAAAAAGAGAAGGGGAGGGTTGGACAAGTTAGTTGGATAAATAAAATAAATATTTATTTTATTTTATTTATTTAATTAAAATTAATTGCTTAAATTGAAAATTAAGTAAAAAATTAAATTAAATATGTGGGAATTATTGTGGGAATTATTTTTGCTACGGCAACCACATCAAACAAATTATACGGTTTGTCAATATTTCCTTCATACATTTTCCACACATGCTAGTACTGCATCTGTTGTGTGTGTGGTTCATTCTCTCTTTTAATTAAGAATACAGTAGGGAGTACTAACTGTGTGTGACTGACATTGGACATCAATTAAATATTGGTAAATAAATTTGACATTAATAATAATTGTATTTCATCGTCCAATTGATATTATATGTAGTCACTTGATTCGGATTTAATTCTGTCTTAGACAGCTGACTTTTTGAACTTTGTATCTGTCATTTTAATTCAATTTTCTTTAAGTAATCCAATTATATTGATTGATATATATAATGTACATCTCTCTCTCTACAGAAAACAAGATTCTAAAGCTACCGAGATGACAGACGATGCGGAAATTGTCCATGAAACAAATGTATGTACATCTTCATTATATTTTTATGTGTCAATTATTTATTTACCTTGTACATTCTTGTGGTCAAGTACAGAGTTTTCTCCGCCCTGAATGATTTTATCCCAAATCACAACTTGATTCAATTTGTTGTTGGTCATATTCGGTTGTCAAGTACAAAAATAAGTGTTTAATTTGCCAATTGAACAAAAATTCCAAATCTGCTTTCAGATCGAATATCATGAATCCCATATCACTCTTTTATCTAGATGCACTATAATCTGGAAAACTTTTCATTTTAAATTACCTGTTCATTTTCGAAAGAGTTTAACACACTCTCACAGTTAAAAATTCACAATAATTTTGCTGTTTTCAGTTTGAAAAAAAATAAGCCGGGTCTCAAACTGACTGCCCGGATCAAGGACGTTTGTCCAAGATCAAACGTATATATATATGTGAATCTCATATTCCCTCTATGGACAATTCATTTGATTGTCACTGGTTAATTTAATTAAGTAGTGGTATTTTCCCAAAGTAAGGGAAACTATAAATTTCTCCGATGTGTGTCTAATGGAATTTTTATTTTTATTTAGGGAGACTATCCATACAATGTGGACTCTCTAGTCTCACACCGGGGTTAATGTGGATGACCCTGAAAGTACGAGTACTTGGTGAGATGGGAGGGTTGGGACGAGTCCTATGATGAATGGGTCAAGTCAGAAGGAGTATTTGGCAGGGAGGTCATTGCTGACTATTGGGTCAAATTCCATCGGAATCTTCAACAACAACAACAGTTACAAGAACAACAGTCCCTTCTTCAACAACAACAACAACAACAACAAAGTATCCCTCCTCCTCTTAAAAAAATAAGAAAAAAATACTCGGGAGCCCAAAAAAGACAATGGGCAAAGACGAAAAAATATGTTTTAGACAATGTGATGGGTACTGAGTGGAGGGAGAATGATCCAAGGGTAGGGAGACGGAGGACTTTAATGGACTCCTAAACACCCGGTTCTTGGATCATGTCAGAATCAGGGAGACAGAGGACTTCAATGAACGCTTAAGCACCTGGATTTTGACTTGTGTGTGTGTGGTATATATAAATAAATACATACATGTGTGTGTATACTTAATTAATACAAAAGAGTGCCTTTCATGGTAAATTATATTCTTTTTGAATATACATGTGTAATATTACTGGTGACATTTAATACAAATGTACTAAATTCTTTATTTTATTTTCAAAATCATTTGAATTGTTAAATGAATGTGATTAATTTAGTTGATATATCATCACAACGAAAATAACAATACAGGTACATATTAAGAATGCAATTCTATACTATTGCAAAACTGAAACTAGTCGATGACTAACGTATATTGTTATAATATTTCATTATAGGAATAAAAAAATTATTAATAAGTTTGATATACATCATTCTGGAGTCTACTCATTCGGACGATCAAAGAAATATGATCAGTTATTTAATCTTTGAGATCTTCTCCAGCCACATTTTGTACTGACCTTTTCCTCCTCGGAAGAAATTCAGTCCTCGAGTCAAGTCATTTGTACAATCCCACACATCAATGAAGGCAATTTCTCCATCATTAAGAGCATCCGAATTCCCATGAGTACTTGCCAGTAGTACTAGTTGGAAGTCATCATAATATTTTTCAAAGGCCTTTCTAACTGTAATTTTAAATAAAAAATAATATTTTTTTTATATATATTATATTAAGTGTCAAATAGTTTCATATGAGATACATTGAATTTCAATTAGTAAGTCATCATTATTTATTACCTTCTTTACCCAGGGACTTCTCCCATTGACTCTTATTTTTGTACTTTGGCATCCTATTTTTCACATCATCAGTTTGACCCATATAACGAATCTTCTTTTCAGTTAGAGTGCGAGTAGGAGAATCCTTAAGGGTCCATAAATAAAGGGCATGTCGACTGGAACAGCTCAAAGTCTGATTGATCTCGAAAATGTGACCATTGATGATGACAGCTTTGGCCAACAATCAATCTTGTGACACTTCTTGTAACGAGGATAGTCTTCACCTTCACATTGAAGAATCAAGATTTCATCTGTGATCATTTTGATGTCATTGACAGGGGCGGGGGATAGTTCAGAAAATCCAAGGAGAGACTTATGACCGTCAGTCTGATTATGTCGGAATCAGTCTGATTATGTCGGAATCTGTCTTCCAGTGTCAAAAAGTCGAGTTCACACAGTTCACAGTAGTAATCGTGTTTCCTCTCATGTCGATCCTGGTGTGCACCAACATTAATTGAGCTGTATAGTCGTTACTTACAAGCCACAAGATCTTGATGACTTTTCAAATGAACAAACAGACTCACTGAAATATTAAAAAAACATGAAATTCTGAACAGAACAAACAAGTAATTAGAATGGAAAAATAACAAAATTGTAAATATATTTCGTACTGTCATTCTTCTATCCCTTGGAACACACACGACAGACGTAAGGCCTCTGGTCATTATGGCTGGCCAAATGCCGACGAAAAGGTTGACGGAGCTTGAACAAGCGACCACATCCAGCTGATGGACACTTAAAAACTGCCGTTTCCGGTTTGACATGGACATTGTCTTTGTGAGCCTTTAGAGAAGCTGATTACAATAACGTACCGGTCATAAATATGTCATTTTTCAAAAATATCAGTTATTTCTAATTATACATTTACTATATTACGGAAAATATAATAAATACGATTATTATTTACCTTGATTTTTAATTTACTCTCGCACTCATCACAATGGACGTTCTTCTCTTTAAAATGAGTAGCATAATGATTATCTCGATCCCTTTTTCGTACATAGTATCATGAACATCCATCAAATCCACATTTAATCGTACATTCCCTTGATCTCCCTTCAGTCCTGACCTTCGTTTTCCTTTTCCTTGTGTCTGTCCCCTTCACCACTTTTGGCGTCTTCACTCTTGAACTTTTCATGATTTTATTCAATTTTTGTTTTTGTGTCTTGATACCTGAAGACGACGATTGAGCATTTTGGAAGGATGATATTTCAGTACTATTTCCAGTACTCATAGTTTTCTGAACGACAGAAGTAGACCCCATGTTGAATAGAGTTGAATAGAGAAATTTGTCAAGAGAATCTTTAACGTCTTTTTCCTCCTACAAAACAAATGTCATAATTAGTTTTCTCAAATTAAATACAAAGGGCACAAATATTCATAATTTACTGTTGTTAAAATAGTACAAATAAGATTATTATATTCATTCAACAATAGAAATACAAATAGAAATTATAAGTAAAATATGAATGATGAAATTTTACTATTATTATTATTATTACCTGTGTTGATGAAGGTGGTGGTTCTCTCCACTGATCTTCATCTTCCGTACTACTCCCACTCATGATGATCAGTAATTAACAGGCTAACTAGGCTAATTAATGATACTTATCAAAAGAAATTATGAAAAAGACAATTTTACGACGACCGAGCGGACGAACGACTTCACTAAAAAAATCTTCTTCCTGTCTAAACCTGCTCGTACACAACACGTGTTCACGCCTTTGCCTCAACGTTCGGCAATTTCTCCGATGTGCACAATGAACATTTCATTTCATATGATGTATTGCCTATTCATCCACCGATATTAGTATTAATACAATTTATTATCATTATTAATTAACAAGAAGAGCCTCGTTCCTCTCACCCCCAGGGCAATAAGTAGCAACTACAGATTAGTTGTTTAATTACAATTAATCTGCCAGTAATCGATAGAGAGACTAAGTAAGATGTAAAAGTACTAACGAAGGTGAGATTATGACATTATTTGAAAATGATATTAGTGAAAGTTGAAATAATGGAACGACAGTGTGTTACATCACCTTCTTAGTAGCATTGATTATTTGGGTCTTTGAGCAGTTTAGTTTACAATTACGCGTGGGGAAAAACTTGTTTAGAATGCGAAGGAGCATTCCTTTCGCGTTGGAGGGATGGGGAGCGACAGTTGTGTGTGTGTGTCTGAGTGTATGGTGAGGGGTGTGTGTGCCCCATGAAATGGAGGTTCTTGTTCTTTGGGTTGCGTTGGCTTGTTTTGTCGAGACAGCCGAGTGATCGTGAGGTTTCCGCTCTTTCCTTTCCCTCATTATTTATCCTCTTAAGGATGTGGAGGGGAGAGGGAGAAAATGAGTTTGAGACGTTTTGAGTCTCCACACTTTAGCCTATAACTTTCACCCACAACTTCCACCCAACATTCTTCATTCTCTTCCTCCTCCTCAGAAGAAACTAGATGAATCCACCACATACACCGATGCATTGAGAGAGAGAGAGGGGGAAGAGCTTGACAAACTTCTTGTTTATACCATTAAGGAGGATTTTAGCAGCCACCATTTCAGTTTTAATGATTAAATCATTCGGGATGACACGTGACAGGATTTCTTATCACCTTCCCCTCTCTCCCTCCACCCACTGTCGCGTCATCATCATCATACCGCTGCATCCATTTCCTCTACTTTCTCTCTCTCGCTCTTTCTCTCCCCTCGACTCAAAAACTATTTTCTTTCCCCTTCAATACATTTCCTCCTTAATTACTATTCTCTTCTCTTCCACTTCTCTGGAAACACTTTACTTTTAAAAATTTATTTGGAAGAGGAAATGGAAGAGAGAGAGAAGAGTGTGTTGCATCAAAAAATTGTTCCACAACTTTCCCCTTTCCACCATCGGAAAACATGCCCACTTTTTGACTCTCCGACTTTCTTTGTTAACCCGGAACAATGCAATGGTATAATAATAATTTTTAAATGAAAGATTGCAAAATCACACACACACAGCAAGGATTGCATCAGTTCTTCTCTACATTACTGAAAGTATTGTAGATTCGAATGAGTTTCCGCTGTCTGCACAAAAAAGTTGTATTACACAAGTACACACACACACACACTGTATTGCACATTGTACAGTATGAATGTAGATAGAAAGAGAAAGGGTGGACGTACCTGAAAGCGTATTCTGAAATGAAATACAGTTGATCTCTGGAGAGTTGAATACCCTGGATCTCAAGTCCAGCGAATGCTGACCCGTCCAGCATACTTAATTTCGACCCAGACACACTGACATGGGAAATCACTCCGTGGGCATTGTACTCTGTAAAATCCATCCCCATATCATTTATCACGTGACAACACCGACAACAACAAAACCCATTGTCTTCCCTTCGAACACACACGCCCAAATCCACCCTCAGCACATTAACACTACACCATTTCCATGTTCACTTTCTTCCGTCCGCCGTGTTCAGCCTTTAGGGATTGCCTTTGCAAAATTCTAATAATTGTAAATTCCTTTATATACTTTTACACTTCCCCCTTTCTCCCTCTTCTGTTATCTGTGAAATTTAAATAAGCACCTGTCTATCCAAATCTATGAATGTATATCTTTAGCACAAGTCAACTACTATTTGCTTTCTCCTTCTATTGCCATTGTTATCCTACGATACATAAAGTTCCTTTGCAAAAAATCATGACAATTCACTTTCACTTTTACTCATAATTTTGATTTTAATCCAATGAAGTGAGAAAAATAGAAGCGGGAAAAGTTTGTACGCAACATGTTCCCCTCTTCTTTTCTTTTCTGAAGGAGAAAGAGGAAAGTAGGGAGAGGAGGAGTAGAAGAAAGGATTTTTGGGAAAGACGCTTTAAGAGGTTGTAAATGCATGAGAGGATAGCCCATCTTTTTTAATACAACCTTTATATGACACTTTAGCCAGTTATTTTACAATAAAAATGATGTCATGGAATTTAAATGTCGACACACATATACACAACAACACAAGGAACAAGAGAGGAACAGCGAGGAGAAAAGAGAGAGAAAGAGGGAGGGGAGGAAAGTTTGGGAAAGCGAGTCTCACAAAAGGAAATAGAAGGAGAGAGAGAAAGAGAAGGAGGAGGAGGAGAAGTGGAGAAAGAAAAAAGGGAAAGAATAAAAAAATTCTTTACTGCGGTTTACATTGGACTGAGCCTCGTAACTTTTTACGGGTTCTTTGGTTACGGGTTGACCGCCATTTAGCCAGCCAAGTCACACAGAGTCTCTTCATTCTAAATTCCTACATGAGGATATCATGAGCATAAACCACATGGGCCCCATCCCTTGTGTGTGCGTGGGACACACACACACACATGAGTCCTTGTCTCTTGTAAATTGCTCAATCATGACTCACTCTTTGAGTACACTCTTCTTCTTCTTTATCCACCACTCCCAACTGGCTCTCAACTTTCTCTACTCTCTCCACTTTATCCACTGGATTCCATTCCTCCTCGCATGGAAAATCCCATTAAATCGCACATAATTTCCCTCCCCATCTGTAAATATTAGTGGAGAGAGAGTAACCGGAGATTAATCCCTGACAAAAAGAGAGGTGATTTTTACGGCTATCCCCTCCCCCACAAAACGACCCTCTTTTCAACAGCTAATTAATTAATTAGGATACCTACATCTTCATTGTATATATTTTTACTGGGAAATTAATGTTCCTGTCAATTGGGAAGACAAGCTTGAGTCAAATAAAGACAGCTTGTTGTAGGGGGCCATTATGAAGGAGAGAGAATGAAGGGGAGAGAAAGGGAAGTGGAAAGTGTGAAGGAAAGGTACACCGGAGGAGAGAGAGAGAGTATGGAAAAAGAAAGTGTAAATCCTTTATATGCAATTTGAATGGACTATTGGATGGCAATAAATGCGAGTGTTAAAGGGCCAATGAAATCCCACGAGTCCAATAATAATAATTCCTAACTCTCTCTCACGAAAAACTACGCCATGACATGCCATGTACACTACCATTTTCCTCATTACCTTTTCTCTCACTCTCTCTCTCTCCTCCCTGCCTTTCTACTTTCTAGTAAGTGTACAAGAGAGAAGAGTCTTCATCGTCAAACTCCCACTAAAATCTGAAATGACAATGACAACACACACGTTCCACGTTTCACTCCATCCTTTCTCTTTCTCCCTATTGTAATAAAAACCCGGGGAAAAAGCTACGAAGTACAGTGCACATTTAAACTAGAAAGTACTTTCTAATAGAAAGCCCCCCATACTTTTACTACAGCTATTGTGTTCTTGTATTGAGAATTTGAATTCTGATTTCGGAAATGAATGTCCATTACTCATCCTTCTTCCCTGACTATTATTGAGTCTACTGGGGGAACAAAAGAAGGGGGAAGGGTAAGGGTGTGACGGATTAATTTGTAGGATGACCTTACTCTCATCACAAAAGTTGATTATGGCGGGAGAGGGTGGCTATCAGTGAATGTATGAAAATGTTGTTTATTTTTGGACGTGTGGATGGGACAGAGCCAGTCAACCGTTTATTCCTTTACTGTCTGAACGAAGTGTGGGTGAGGGAGAAAGTGCATGCGTGTACATGTTGTCTGCATATTTTCTGCGTCCATTCGGCATAAACATTTGCAGATGGTCAGTCATTTTCTATGTCTCATGCTAGCAACTCATAATAATCTTATTTAATGTGCTGTACATGGAGATGGGTGATCTGCTTAATAATTTCAAATGAGGAGAAACCTACAGGATCAAAATCTCCTAAAGATTGGCAAAGTGTCCACTTGCATGCAGAATGGGTAGTGAAAGTAGAGGAAGGAGAAAGAGAAGGAGAGTGATAATTGTAATTAGTTTGTATGGATGCTAAATGACATTGTTGCACGAAATGGGGTCTCCATTGTGCTTTGAGACAGTATAATGTCTTCACTCTCTCTTGCTCCTTTCCCTTTCTCTCTCTACATCGTAATTATCCTGAGGATTGTGAGTGTGAGAGATAATTCAGGGTAATAGTTGATCCTTGTCTGCTATAAATTAGGACGAGAAGAAAAGAAGATGGAGAAATGGAGAGAGATGGGTCTCTTTTCTTGTGAATCAAACCGGTGGGAGTTTTTGGGTTTTATACTAGCTAGTCTCCCAAGACTTCATACATTTATATGTTGGTGTGTGTGTGTGTTCAGGAGGGAGGAGGCCATACACCATATACAGGCCTCTCACAAATGAATGGGATTGACTAGGGGAGAAAAGGAGAGAAAGGGAGGGAAGGGAATATAATGAATACAAAGTAGACACCGTCTGTTACTTTCCCTTGCTCTTCTTCTCTTCTTCCCCTATAATTTTACCACGCCATGCCATCCTGTCCAGAATGGAGTGTAATGACTCAAGACGATCATATGAAGATTCTCTCATGAATTCATGCCGTGTCAAATTTAAATCTCAATATCTACCATTATCACTCCCCCTTCCTTCCTTCCAGCTCTCTACAAAACTCTAGTATTTTCAAACTTTTGTCAAAAAATTCGACAACAATTTCTTAAATTACATTCTAAATTCTCCAGCTTAGTTGAAATTTTAGAAAAATTAAAATTGCGTACGTAAATAAATGGAAAATTCCCTTCCTTACTTTCACCGACTTTCTCTTCTGCCTAGAACGCGTAGAAACTATTTGTGAACACGGAAATCTTTTTTAAAAAATTCCTCTCCATCCCTCAACATCAGCCATTATTAACTTTCACTCAGCGTCTCCCAATTCCTTTTGAAATTCCTAGCTAAAATGAATTTAAAAATTCCTGAGTGTCTCTCCTAGTCGTGAGAAGATGTGCTTTACTGGACATTGTCCATTGACCCGGAAGAGGCAGACAATGGGTTTTAGTTTGTACAATGCGCAGTGCGAACTCCACCATCTACAAAAGATGTCCATGCTTTTACCTGTGGGGATGAGTGCGATGGGGACATCGGCACACTCGATGTCGAAGACGGGACCGGGTTCGACGAGGTAGGCAGGGGATTGAGGGACGGGGGATAGGGACGCGTTCACGAGGAGCCAAGCAAAATTATTCAATTCCGCCTCAGTGATGTAGTAAATGGTCGTGGGTTGATGCTTCATGTGATGCAGGAGGGAACGGACGGCCGTGAAAAAGTTGGTCAGGTTAAACCCCTCCATCTGCCAGAGTCTCCGGACCGAGTCATAAATCTCTGTCTTCTGGTCATACTTGCCTACACACACACGTACCAAAGCACAGACATGTATTCCATCAACCATCATTAAATTAATTGCTCACTACTTTTTCCAAAACTTTTTATTTCTTTAAAAAAATAAAATTTTTACACTCACAAAAACAAAGGGGGTTGAAGTGGCACGAGATGAAGTTGTCCGATTGTTGTTGAGTCGTGTAATGACTACTTCCCAGTTTCCCCAACTGTTGGGATAGAGAGGTGTCTGTATTATTAGCCAGTTTTGCCATCCCCAGGACGACGAGGGAAGAACAGGTCATGACAAGAAGGAACCAAGATGTGGACCCACAAAATCCTCGCGTCCCCCGATGCCGTCCAGTTCCATTTCCTCCGGACCCCGAGGTGTGGACACAGGAGCATCCAGCCCAAGGAGATTGGGAGGAGGAGGAGGAAGATGGGACTGTTGCCGAGGACTCGGATGTAGACGTCAAAGTTGAGTAAGTGGAAGATAAAGACGGAGTGAATGGAAAGATGAACATCTGTTTTGGGGGGAAACAACAAAAGAAAGAACAACATTAGGATTATTAAATAAAGAGAGAGAGATGAAGGATCATTTGCCCAAAAAGAGGAAATCCATCCTCCTCCTTTTTCCTACTCTCTCCTTTCTCCTCTTTTATTCCTCTCGCCCCCTCTCATCCCCTCACCCTTTATCATAATACCCGAGTATCTTTGTTTAAATCATTCTCTACAATTTATTTCCTTGAATGCTTAAAACTCCACCTTCTCCATATCTTATTCTTACCATTAAAAGGGCAAGAATAGAGAGAGGAAAAAGTCTCCCTTTCCCCAAAGTTTTAATTTCTCCACATCCTTATTTTTTCGCTTTTCGTACATATTCATCCGAGAGATCCACACACACACAAACACACAAGTGTATACAGTGTGTGCTGCAAATGTAGAATTTGAATTGAATTATTCCCTGACACATTTCTCTTGGTCTCCCCCCCTTTCTCTCTCTCTCACACAAAGACCCTTTCTGTTGAAGAACAACGAGGAGAGGGGGAGAATAGGAGCGCAATTTGAAGCCTCTCAAGTTTCTCAGATTCCATGCAGAGGCAGATGAAGAGCGAGAGAGTCTCGTTTGTACATTTTTTCCCTCAAAAATGTAAAAAAAACTCAACCATGTAGATTTTATTGCACACTTTAAGTCTTCCCTCAAAAAAAGTGTGCACGTAATGTAAAAGGGGTAGAAGGAAGGAGAGGGGGAAGAGCAGAAGGAACATTTGACTATAAGGGAAGGCGGCTATAAAAAGTGTGGACTATTTGTGCAGATAATAATATTGAGCATAATTTATGATGTTATAAAATTCTCATTAGACCAACATACACTTTTTTTTCCTCTCTATCTTTCTCTAAGTCGGTCGCTAACATGAAATATTAGACATTTTTATAAAGTTACCCGTTGAGAGCTCTGTCTTGAAGAAACATAGGGACAAAAGGAGAGGAGAGAGGAGGAAAGGAAGCAGGAAAAATATAAAAAATTGCCTCATTTCCTTCCACAGTATTTAATCAGGGGATCCTCATTTCGATGGATGGACGACAAACACTCCCCAATTCAGATTCCACGGGATTTATTGAAATTATCAAAATACTGACAATTGTAATCCATATTTCTCTTCATACGCAAAACTTTATTGTTTCCTTGGCACCAACAGCGTTCAATTCAAGTAGTTAATTTTTACGATGCAACATCAATTGCACAATACAAAAAATTCTGAGAAAATGAAACAGATTTGCACTCACTCTACTTGTTCGTACGGTAACAAAATCCCCCCCCCCCCCCCCCCAA
>WJFB01001350.1:0-32960 GCA_009870185.1 Pygmarrhopalites habei | reverse complement strand
TTTCATTATCTCTCTCTCCCCCCCCCCCCCCTCTCTCTCTTTCGTTGTTATTATCATAGTTCGCCGTTGCCAATAATACGGGCAATAATAATTATTCAAAGGGATAGACCTTGGGAACCATCCTGCCCAACTTTTTTTTCTCCTTTGAATTCAAGTCACACCCAATAGACTACCCGCCTACCACAAACCCTTTTGTCTCGACTGTGACAAAATGGGAGTCATGTAAAAAGAGAGAGTGTATGTGTGTGTCGAGAGAGTTGAACACACATTTTAATTTGCGAAAAAGCTACTCTCCACTTTTCCTTCTCTCACATTCCCCGTTAATTCTGCCATTAACACACACTTCTCTCTCTTCTCTCCTCCCATTTTGTTCCTGATGAAATCCCTCTGACCAACATCTCTCTCTCTCTCCACACACACACACACACGTTCAGAAAGGCAAAGTGTGCTCAGCTGGGTGTACGTGTGTGCAGGGCCGCACAGTCCACTAGACAAGTACAGACAAAAGTCTGGGGCGCCAGGATTTTAGGGGCGCTCGAGTTTTAGAACTTACACTGCTTACACTATATAAAATGATAGAATCGGAATATTATATCAATGAGGAAACTAGATTTTTAAAAAAATAAGAATCATATGTGAGAGTCAATGGACCAAAGTCCAGTGGATGCCAAAGAAGGCCCTTCTTTGTTTCAATTTCCACGAATTTTCAAACATGTGTTTCCCTCTTGGCTAATCCTTTTCCCAAGAATAATACACATGGACTTGCAATGGAAGGGCCCCAGCATATAAGAACGGACAAGGGCGAGTGATATGTCATTTGAAAGCCACGTCCATAAAACCGTCAAAAATGAAATAATCAAAACTCCCGAACCCCCGGCCATTTTGAAATGGCGGGTGACCAAAAACCGAAAAAAACCGAAAACGTGATTTTCGATGAATTATTGTGGTTTACCACTTTATCGAAAAAATCTGGGATTTGTACCATGTTGTAGGAAATGGTCCTAGGTAATTTTCATTTCGGAACCAATTTTCAGAATTTCATTTTCCAGTGCCTTTAAAATCAGGTACATATTTGCCTTTTTTATCAGTGTTTTAAAAGCACTGAAAAACGAAATTTCCAAAAATGGTTCCAAAATGAAAATTACCTTGGATCATTCCCTACAACATGGTACAAATCCCAGATTTTTTCGATAAAGTGGTAAACCACAATAATTCATCGAAAATCACGTTTTCGATTTTTGGTCACCCACCATTTCAAAATGGCTGGGTGTTCGGGAGTTTTGATTTCATTTTTGATGGTTTTATGAACGTGGCTTTCAAATGACATATCACTCGCCCTTGTCCGTTCTTATATGCTGGGGCCCTTCCATTGTTAGTATAATGCCTAATTGTTCCACTTCCTCAAGTAGCTATAAAAATTAGTTTTTCTGGGTAAAAACTAATCTCATCCCAAAAAAAAAAATCTTGAAAGAGGGAGGGGGGGGTAGGGGCGCCGAGGAGCCAAAAATCTGGGGCGCCTTTTGGCCAGTGTGCGGTCCTGCGTGTGTGTACAGGATAAAACTCACAATTACTTCTCACTGTCGGATCGATTTAAATTGCACACAGTCATTCTCTTTTTGTGTGTGGGCTTCCAAAGAGAAAATAGAAAACTCTTTGAGAGAGAGACACACACATACAGAGAAAGAGAGAGTATGGGTTGTCGGATGCAGGATGTGTCAGCACAGTTGATCCAAATCAGAGAATGCTCATTAGAACCTGTACTCTATATTTAATAACGACAGCACAGACACACACACAAAGTTAGTGTGTAGTTTTGAACTCAACTTTGTCCCGAGCAAAGGTTCTCTTCAATGTTTTCATCCATATTTACTTTACATGAGGATGACGAGGTGTGAGAGTGTGGGATGGAGAGCCTCTCTCTCCAGCAGAAAATCCATGTTCCGGCAGGTTGTCCAAATTTTGGAAAGGGCAATGTTCGTAAGAGAAAGAGAATGCAACGAAGGTTTGTATCAAACTTGGTGACACATGTTATGTTCCCCTCCTCCAACAACATTCAACTCTATAATTATTGTTATGAGAGTAAACTCTCCCATTCTCAATTCCCATTCGGAGAGAACTTGAGCAGGCGGGCAACTGCCCCACACACGAAAAATGTACAGTGTGAGAGTGGAGGAGGAGATCCAGGTGCTGAGAACAAACAAGGAGGTTGAGAATTGCGGGAATATATTCAATCCTTAATTATATGGAGAGAAGAGTTGACTAAAGTGGCTATTAATAATAACAAAAAGTTGAGCCCACCTCACACACACACACACGACGCTTGTTGCTGATTGTATCAGACACACAAGTATTGGCTTTAGTAGTTCTACTCCTCCTCCTCCCTCCTCATTCATTTCCGAAACAATGGAGGATAATGGAGAATTTATCTGGTTTCCTCTTCCCCCCTGCAAAATGAGAAGAATACTAAATTGAATGGAGAAAGTAGAAACATTTTTGGGGGAATTTCAAAATGGGTTTCAGTAAATTTTTTAAAATCCGTTTGTAAAATAATTATTTTTCTCGAAAGGAAATCATCCTCGGAAAGAAGTGAAAGGCAAAAAATGAGGGGAATATTTACGTGTTTTGATAAAAATACGTTTTTGCGCGAAAAAAGCATGAAAACAAAGTTTTCAAAATTATTCAAATCTCCCGTTGTGGATTTGTATTGGAATATTTGTGGGTAGAGAACAAGTCTCATTCCAAATTTTTTTAATTCCACTCACAATTCTCCTCCTCCGTACTCAAATGAAATGTTAATTTAAACTCAACACGTTCACATTATGGGCGAAAAGAAAGGGGACTCCAAGAATCCTCCTCCTCGAATTCGTCCTGTATTTTACTGGGAATCGTAATTTATTCCCCATCTTGTATTTCTCATAATAATCTCCTCTCCAATCTTGAATCTGAACCTCCTTCTCCTCCCACTCTTTTTTTCCAGAGAGAGAAAGTGAGACGTTTGGAAAAAATAATTTACTTTCATATAAACATAGCAGTAGTCCATATATTCAATCATTTCGTATATCAAGATATATTCTTGTCATGGCTACAGAATTCTCGCGCTTTCTCCTCCTTCTCCGTCTCCTCCCAACTATCTGATTAAATATTTGAAGCTTCAAGCTGTGAGATCATGTTACAGTCAAGACAAACTCACATACTCTAGTGTGGTACTGTGTTTTACCCTCTTCGCTTCTCCAAATGCAAAAATTTAACATTCGACAAAATCCATGATCTTTGCCATAAAAACACACCCTCATACCATGATTAAGAACTCGTAATTCCTCGATCTAATTCAATTGAGTCTACGGTACACAAAATAGCGAAGAGAGAGAGAGGGAGAAAACTCCGTTTTCTATATTTTATTAGCTGAGCCCATAAACTCGAGATTATATCTCCAGCTTTCTCCCGTATATTTATACGGTGTAATTGTGGATGGTTGTACGGCCACAGTTCACCATTCGTCCCTCCTTCATTTGTCATACTCCTTTCCCTCTCACACATACCTCACCGCCACCCAGGCAGCCGCGAGAAACTGAAGACTGGAGCCATTCAACCGAGAAAAAGTAGTTAGTCCGGACATACATGGCGTGACATGGCCATAACATGACACGACAATGGCATTGCTTTTTTTCCCTGTCCTCCCCAAGCGAGAGAATAGAGTCGATTGTCATGTGGAAGATAGGTTCTTCTCCCGGGTTTTTCCTGTACTGTCTTTGAAATTTTGTGTATCATTATATTATTAAAAAAATGAATAGCCATATTCATGTCCTGGACGTAGCATTGCTAGTAAATAGAGAAAAACCAATTCAAAAATTGTATACCCAAGGATAACCTGGAATAATGTATGGCTACCGTACTCTCTCCTATAAGGAAATGGGTGAAAGCGAAAGGGAATGGAGAAAGTATGCCATAGCGAAGGGATACAATGGAATCGCCATTCAATCCTAGTGGGAAATGACCATTTAACTGGTAAGAGGATTGACATTCCTGGATTTCGGATGGGTTTTTCATTCGAGAAATTACGGTGGATTCATGTATACCTATTTTTTGTGTCCACATGCATACCTTTCTCTCTCCTTTATGTCAAGTGTACTTGAATGTATTGATTTGAGACCTTTTGACTGTGCTTTCACTAGGTGAAATGGACGAGTGAGGAACTCACTCCTCGTCCTCATTCTGTATGTTCAGGGTAGACAATATGGAGAAAGATTGTCTGTCTTCCAAACACAAGGGAAAGGGAGAGAGAAAGAGAAAGGAAAGAATTGGGCGGTCTTGTGTCTTTTCTACAGTAAAAAAAGAAAAAGCGAGAGAAAGGAGGAGAAAAAAAGACGAGGAGCCAATATTTGACCGGATTGAAAGAACAAGAATCGGAACAGGAAAAAAGATTAAAGGGAAGGACGTGTAGTCATCCTATTTGTCGTCCACACAGCACACACACATGTGTATGTGTGTGTGTGCCAGAGTCACAGGAGAAGGACTACGTGAAACTGGTTATAATAGATGAGGGAGCATACGTGCATGAGCAAAAAGAGGAGAAAAAAACGGAGAGAAGGTTCATTCGGAGACTTACGACTCATGCATTGATTTCAGATTCCGATTTCACCTTCCATTCTATTCTTCTCCCTCTCTTTCTCTCGCTTTCTCCTTCCGAATAAGGAGAACACGTGGAAGGACACGGGAAGCTCCCGTCTTTTTCCATACACCCTTTTTTGTATCCAAATGTAAGGATACATGTGTAGTGATAACCTTCAGTACAAAGTACTGTGAGGAGTATGGAAGAATGAGGGTGTGTGTGTGTGTGTGATTGTACCCAATTGAATTTTTCCCCCTCCTTTCTCTACATGTGTGCATTTCCTTTCCACTTCTAATGTATGGCTCACTCAAGGCCCACACTCCCCATAATGTCTACTTTTATCTTTCAATTTTGAATCGACTTTCACAAGGGAAAGCGAAAGAGGGAGAGAGAAAGGTGGGGAGGGGGGCTCTTAGGACCCATCAAATGAAACCCACAGTCACGCCAATCCCAGTGAAAAAGAGAAATTGAGGGAAAATTCCTATCATAATCTATGGAAGATGAGGTGAAAAGTTGTGGTATAATAGAAAAAGAAGAAAGAATTTCCCAACACTCAAAACATCATAAGAGACATATTTGTACTTTCCCAAATAAACTCTTAACTGCTTTCTCTCTTCTACTTTCACTTTATTATTACACTCTGTCATGTGACGAGAAGAATTCTGAGTGTCACATATTTTTTACGACCTCCTTACTCAATTGTAACTTAACTGTACAAATATTACGAGGAAAGTTACACACACACAGCACACACACACGTGCAGGGCTTCCCTGAAAATATGAACAGAGTGTAGAACAAAATGTAAAACAAATTTTTAGGGAACGCGCGACAAAACTAAAGTCTCTTTTTTTCCCTTTCTCGAGAAACTTTCTCCTCAACTACTTTCCAGTCTTGTTCTCTTCTATTTATTTGTCTCCAGGCACCTGGAGTAAACAAACACACACACACAGTGGAAACAACAAGAGATGAAGCACGTGCACACTGTACAATGATATCCTCTTTTTTGCATTGCATTGCTCTAAGAGTTTGAGAGACTTTGTTTTTGGAGAAAGGGAGGAGGGAGGGAGTGTGAAAAAAACATTTTCCTTGGAGAAATTTTCTGCGTCGCAGAATCCGCCTCATACAGGCATCTAAATGAAATATGTCTGTGGAGTGGGGTTAGATGGGACCCTACACAGACACACACACACACAAATAGAGAGAGAGGGGTGTAGTTTCAAAATTATTATAACAACAACCGGATAAGATTTTCTAGAGCTTCCTACTCCCATCTCCTTTCTCTAGAGATCTACATTTGGAATTGAGCAATGTAGTATGGATGTAGGGCGGATGGTTAAACCTTTCTCTCTGAAGGCCTTGAGCTCGCATTATTATAGGAGAGGAGAGAGAGAAAGGAAGGGAGGGATAGCGTGAGACTATGCATGAGAGGAGGATGGGGCCATTAGAAACGTACATGCATTATTTAATATAGATTTGACGATGAGAGGAAGAGAGAGAGAGTCAAATATGCACTCTCAAAGTAGTCACCTTATATTTTCATCTTTCTCTCTCTGCTTTGTGTACGTGTGTCTGTGTGTGTGTGTGGCTGGTACTTTTTAAAAAACTTGAAACGCGGCGATGGGTTCAAAATTCAGAGGATTACAAAATCTACAAGTCTTATATCTTAATGAGGATGACGACTGAATGCCATATTAATGTGAAGGTACTTGTGTATGCGTGTGTGTGATAACTACTCCATTTTGTGTACAAGTACAATCGACTGGATTTAGTTTTTGGTTTTTTGGGAAAGGAGGTTACACCATACATATATAGATGTATGACTGTGTGTGTCTGGTGAGTAAAATTGTTATAGAGGGAAAGACAGTTGTGAAAGTAGGGAAGGGAAAAAAAGTAGGAAACGAACTTTGAGAGAAAGTTGGTCGGAGAAGAAGGACTAGAGAGAGAAAGTAAATTCTCCACCATCTTCATTCCGCCTCTCTCTCTCTCTTTTCTTTCGCCAGTCCTAATTCCCTTGACAGAACACGGTACGAGTACAAATGTGAAGGATGACCTTGTCCGAGAGAGAAAGAGAAAGGAGAAAGAGAGAAACATGTCAGGGAAGTTGAGAGAAAGAGAAAGGGGCGAGTCCCATGCATGTCAACCAATATACATATCAGAATCTTGAAGAAGACTCCCTCCCTTCATTCTCCTCCTTCGTACCTTTTCTACTTATACTTTACCTCCTCAAGAATTCATGTGTATAAACCCCTGACGTTTTTTCATCAATCCTCACGTCTTCTCTCTACGTACATGTATATGTAGAACAGGGACAGAGAAAGTTAATTTCCAATTGTGGACTTCTCACCCTGGTTTAACTTTCCCCTTGGAAAATTTTTCTCATCCTCTCATCCTCCCAGTTTGATTATTTTCTGGGTACAAATCAGCTCAATTAAAACTAATGCTTCCTTACATGACAATTCCCAGGCGAGTTTTTCACATGAAGAAAACAAAACGAATATTTTTGAAGTGCTCACATTTTTTTGTCCAATAAAAATGGGGAGAGAGAAATGGAAAAGTGAAAACTTTCTCTTTGGATTAACACCCTCAACTCTCCTCATATTTGTCCTGGGTACAAAATGGATAAAGCAGAGTCATTGGATTAAACTGGAATGCTTTTTACTCTTGTACTAAATAGGATTTGAAAATTTAAAATCTTTTCTCTCTACATCCTCTCTCTTTCATGAGTGTGTGTGTGTGCGTGTGACATGCCCAATGTCTTTCCTCTCATGAATTTCCCATGAAGGATAAAGGATCAAGTCTTATGATCTCTCTTTTTTATGAATAGCTCCTTTCTCTTCCTTTCTCCTTTTCTTTTCCCATAATTGTCACATTTAGTTTTACGAACTTGCCCATATCCTCTCTCTCCTTACTATCGCCACTAAACATGTTCCTCTCTCTCTGTTCCCATACACACACGCAATGGTGTTGGTGGATTTTTTTTCAAATTTCTCCTTTTGTTGTTGCCGTGCTCACAAACAGGAGGATTTTTTGGAGAAGAAAGAGAGTACTCCATTTTACCCATTTTAATACACACAATTGAGTGTGTGTGTGTCCTCCTTTAAGAATTGTATAAAATTATATCCTTTTTTAACATAACAATTACTTTCTTCCCCCTCATCATTTGTGGAGAAAGTTCCGTTTCAAATGGAATATAAATGAAAAGTTTGAGAGGGAAAATGGAGGAAAACAAGTGTTGAGCACAAGAGGGAAAGGAAAGCAGAAGAGAAAGTTCCGTACATATGAAGCATTAGGAATATTGTAAAATTCTGGGAGAGTGCTGTGTGTGTGTGGAGGGAAGTAATGTATAAAATATAAAAGGCACACACACCAAAAGATCCTACACGAAAGGAAGGTATGAAGGCAGCAGTAAAAAGCAAACACTCACGCCATGTGTTCATGGAAACATTTTTTCCTTCTCTCACTTTCTCTCTCTCTCTCTCTCTTTTGCAAAAAGTAGTCGATGCATGGCTGAAATGAGGAATAGAGAAAGTTGGACAACACACACCATCATACTTGACTATATTCTCATAGAACTGGACTAGTATGACTTACCCGGGTAACTTTACCTCGGGCAATTTGCATTAATTTCACAGAGGTTGTGTGTGTATGTGTGTGTGGTGAGTTTACGGACTCTCCTCTTGCTCCACCCGCCCATATACACGTACACACACGCACCTCACTTACACGTGTATCCTACGAGTGTACAATATAGGATTGATGTACGACTAACACAGACACGAGTCCCACACACTCATCATCATGCCAGGGAGGAATGAAGCCAGGTCGGTGGTCTTCGTTGAGCACAAGTGGATGAAAATGCTTTCTACATTAGAGTGAAAAGGGGGGAGAAAGTAAGGGAGAAAGAGATGCATTTGGGGCTAGAAATATACTTTTCCTTTTTCTTGGAAAAAGGCACTTTGTGCATTATGATTGTCTCCAGGAAATTATTATGCACGTAATAATACCTTTTTGCAAACTCAACTTTCTCTTCCCTCCCTCTCCTGTATAATGATGGACTGTATAATATAGAATTGAATGGATGGCAAATTGCCATTCTCTTTCCCTTCCAATTGTGAAGAGTCACAAGTTTTGGGTGAAAGTAGGGGGAAAAGAGAAAGTACAATGTTAATGTTAACTCTCACTCTCAGTGTGTGTGTGTGGGAGAATGAAATTTAATTTAACTTGGCTTTACACTTTACGACTTTATGGTGATGATGTGGAGGGGGGAGAGGAGAAATTCTTAACTGCCGAGAATTACTGGAATGATGAGGCTGAGAATGAATGGAGAAGAATGGTTACATCTAAATTCTTTAGGGCATCATCATACTCTTTCAAAAGTACGGACTCGGTACATTTTACATGGCAGGGGAGGAGAAGAGGAGGAAGGAGTGAGGATTTTATTTCCTCTGGAGTCTTCAACACACACGGGCCATGTATCCCATTTTTACACATGCAGTACAATGGAATATGGCTCATATTACATGGGTGTGTGTTGAACATGGATCCTCTCATCGTTTAGTGTCCTCGTTGATTCATTAAACATCCAGGGAAAGAGTTTCATGGAAAGGAAAATTGTAAATGAAGGAGGAAGAGTGCCAACACATGTTTTTTTCAAAAGGAAATTCAAATTAATGTGTCTCACAAGAGTTAGCCTTATTTTAATTGTTGGATCAACACGTAGCTCAAAATCTTCTTCCATTATTCTAATCATGTTTCCCATCCAGTCCTAAAGTTGCTTTGAAACTATTTTTGCGAGAGCAAAAGTTACTTTATAAAATTTAGAAACATTTCTTACTTTTTTTATTCCGAAGAAAGTTCTTTAAACTAAAAATATGTTTGCTATTCATAAATCCATAAAATTGCATACTGACTTAATGTGCTTTTTTAAAAACGTTGAAAAACCTTGGCCTCAAGTGTTCACCCAGTGACAAAATCATCCTCGACTGTTTACACTTTAATCCAGATATTATTTGGAGGGAGAAGTTGATCCTCCAGATTTTCCTACATCAACAAAAGTAAATGGTGACTTTGAGGAGGATCGTAAAAGGGTACTCATGTCCTTCCCATTCACGTATGATTACACAGGAGGACAACCGGGAAGTCTAATGGATTTAAGTTGATGATGGGGGTTTTTGTGAAAAGTCAGAGAGAGAGAGGATTGAATTAATTTGTTGTCTGTTTACAGGTAAAGTCATCCTGTGGGCTCTTTTCCAGTCTGTTTAATCTTTCTCTGTTTTTTTCAGTCATTGGAGAGTACCCGGCGAATGATGGCTCTCTGCGAAGAGGTAAATAAATCCACATTATATAAAGACCATATACTATTGTATAACATTATAATTATGTGAGGATCCTCGCCCCCCATATTATTATACAATGTCTACACAGACAGGCACACACACGGAGAGAGTACTTGAATTTATTTGCTTTCGATTAAAATAACTAAGTATGTACAGGACAGTCACTCTGTTCTGTTGTGTGTGTGTATGCTCGGCTACATACTTACCTACTGACTCTCATGTTGCTTCCGACTCGACGTTGTGATGGAGAAATTGATTTATAATTTATTATAGTACTCACTACTTTCTCTCTCGTCGTATACGAGACTATATGTCATGTGTATACACATGTAGAGAGGGAGAGGAGAAAGAAATGTGTATTATTCAAACATCAATGGAAACCGCATGGGACCTGTGACATTTTCTCTCTCGCTCTCTCTCTCCACACACACATTATGTTCCTTCTCTTTATTATACGGTGTACTGTATACACTGTGTATAATGATGTTGTATGTATTAATATATTGATTTATTCTTTTCTTTCCCTTCTTTTAGAGCAAAGAGGCAGGGATACGGACTCTGGTCGCCCTGGATGATCAGGGAGGTCAGTGACTAGTTAATGTCATTTTTTTCTGTAGTTATTTTGTCAACTGTGATGTAAAATTTGTTTATATGACTGCTACTACGTGTGTGTACATGAGGGATGTTTGATGATATGCAACAATTTTCAGAAACATGAAAACCAATTTTTATACTCGCAAAATTTAGTAGAAGGCTGCAGAAATGGATTGTTCTTTAATGTTTGACGTTTTTTTAAATGTAAAATGAATCGTACAGAACAACTGGATCACATTGAGCAGGGGATGATTCAAATCAACGAAGATATGCGAGAAGCAGAGAAGAACCTGGAAGGGATGGAGAAATGCTGTGGGTTATGTGTACTTCCTTGCAAGTGGGTGATTCCTACTCTTTCTTTTTATTTTATTTGTATTTCATGAATATTATTTAGAATTTAATAATGATACATTACGCATAGTCATTACAGTTTGATATACATAAACATTTCATTTTGTACTAATGAATATGGTGTTAAACGATACAAAAAATTCATACATTATAGTTTAGAAACTAAAAAATAACGATTCAGTATAATATGTTAAAGGGTAAAATTCATAGCTTTAACTGAAACAGTTAGAAAAAAATAATTCGTATTGTACTTATTCGATTGTAATAGTGATAGACTCTCCTTTTTCTCCTTTTGTGTTGAGTTGACCCTCATTATTCAACTTTTCAAGCTCTTCTTGAGTCATTTTAATATTAACATTTTTTGAAGATGAGGATGATTGAGGACTAGGAATATCTAGCAAACGACCTTCTGTCTTAGCTCTAATAATATAATCCTTACGAAATGGAAGAGCAACTCTCAAACTGTCCATTAAATCATACGCCTCTCTAGTCATTTGAGGATACATCCCTTTAGCCTTGGACATGTCCTTATAAGCACCACGAAGGAAATTTTTCAACGGTCGTTTTAATTTTCTATTATTTGTAGTCCAGAGAGTGATGCAACTTTCTTTACGAAACTCATGGCCCTGTATACATAATTATGAAATATTAGACACACTCACACACATATATATGGTTAGTTTTATTATTAGAGGGCTATATATAAAATAGACTTACATCACATCGTAAGAGGAAATCCAATGGACCCTTGCAAGACTCTTCAGGCTTCCTTTTCTCTTTTTTGTCATCTTCATCCTTGTCATCTTCTGAGCCTGATCCATCAAATTTGTCAAAAGGCTCTTTCTCGTCATCATCCGAATGATCTGAATCATCACCTTGTCCAAGGATACTATTGTCATCAAATCCAGACTCTTGATTTTCATCAATATCAACAGGTTGGGCAGGGATAGGATACTTGGGAAGAAGAGGTTTTCGTTTTTCGAAGGCTCTCTCAACTGCCGTTGATATTTGAGTTTGTGTAAGGGTGGAATATTCAACGTCAGAGTGTCCAAAAATGAAAGAAAAACAGTCGTCTCCAAATCGACAAGTAGTAGGGCTAACACAAGTCATCCAGCTCATGTAAATTTTGAATTTTCCTGAAATAAAAAAACAGTCATAATTATTAAAACTCCTCTTATTTCTGAACTCTGTCGAGATGCACTGGGTAGTAAGGAACTGCTTTTTTTGGCTTTGAACCCCCAGTCTTTTCTCAATGAGGGATGAATAAGAGGAGGATAGGTCAACCCCCCCCCCCCCCTTGGGGGGGGGGGGTTGACCCCAAAAGCATATCACCAGGAAACGGGTCATGTCCATTTTCTTATCGGTCTATTCTGACTTCAAAAATTTTATAAATTTTGGATAATTAACTTACCAGGAGGACCTTCAGTTGTAAAAGTGATGTTGTTGAGTGACTGTGAATTTTTCTCAACTAATGGATCATCATCTTCATAAAAAAAATTGGTCACTTTTCCAGATGGATTACCCAATAGAAACAATTTCTCAGAATTTTGTATCAAAATTTGGACCGGCTTGGGTACTGATGAGATTCTTGAGGAGTGACAGAGTCCAGTATTATTTGCACCCAATTTCCATGTATAATTTCCTTTCTCTCCAGAATGCACAAACAAGGCAAATCTGCGTAATAATGTATTTACGTTGTGGGACAATTTTCTCTATACATCAGGATCGTTATAGTACTCATACTTTGCACTATAAAATGACAAATGAAAATTATAAGTACATGTTAAATAATTAAGATGAAATGTAAAATCTAAATATAATATTGTTAACTTACACAATTCTTGCTACTATCTCTTTGACTGTCATCTCAACCTCAAAATTTCCATCAAAAACCTCAAAAATAAGTTGAAGAAATGACAATTTTGGCTTCAAATTAGCTGTCAAATCTTCGGTACAAACAAACTCTTTGACATTTTCCAAGAACGCCTCAAATTCATCTACAATATATAAAAGAATCATTTACTCTTTAAAATATTCTATTAGATAGTTCTAATTATTGTATAGTAATGTGTGGACACAATAATTATTATATACCTTGATCAGACATTGTCAATTTAATAGAATCTTTATTCTTGCTCAGTGCCTTTTCCAATTTCGACTTCAAGGATGAACATGTGGAGCTATTTAATTTGTATACTTGATTTTTTTCTCCCTGTTTTCCTTTGTGATTGAAACAATCACCATTTTTTACTACCCTAAACGCATTACTCCATTGACTCTTACTGTATGATTTGTAGAATGGAAATTCTTTACTATAAATAAATAAACAACAAACACAAATGCATATTAAAATTATGTAAATCATATATGTACATATTATGTAAACTGCATGATGATAATTTACTTACATAATCCACTTCGTAATATCTTTTGTTGATGCACTCTCCTCTTCAAATTGGAACAAAGCTAAAGCTACAATCTGAACATTGGTCAACTTTGGTTTGACCCATTCTTTTGACTCTTCTTCATTAACAGGAGATTTAACCCGTCGTTTCTTCTTTTTTGGTTCTCCTGATGACGACAGTTTGTCATCTTTCGATGTGCTCTCTGTCTTTTGAAAATCTTCACCACTATCCCATTCCGATTCACTGTCCTCCTGTCTCTCACTATTGTCACTTTCGGAACTCATGGTGTCAATAAAATAATATTTCAAATGTCAAAAAACCAAATTAACGAAAATTCAAAAATCGCATCCGAACTGTAAACCTTGCTTGACCTTTTTTTACTTGTAAGTAATCCTTCCTTAATCGTTTGTAGTAAATCATCCGATTTCAAAGAAGATGCAAGCACCTGGAAAGGTACACACGCCACATTTTGAGATGAGATTTGAAATGGAATTTTATCTCTAGAAATGTTGAAAATTTTATATTGACACTGAATAAATTCCTTATTGTATTTTGTGATGAATAGGGAACGATGACGGTAAAGTAGTTAATAATCAACCACAACGAGTTATGGACAATGGCATGGTTTCCTACGGTGGATACATTGGAAAGTGAGTTGGCCAGCTTTTTCCAGCTTTTTTCTCCAGTGACTCTTTGTAAAACTTTTTTTCTGGTATTTTAAAATATTGTAAATGATTTATCCAGGATTACAAATGACGCTCGTGAAGACGAGATGGAGAATAACATGTCCCAGGTGTCCACGATGGTAGGGAATCGTAAGTCCATTTTTATTGTCTCCTTTTTCGTAATTCCAAACATTGACCTCAAAAATTATTGAACATTTTATTTCATTATCTCTCTCTTTCTCTCTCTAGTACGGAACATGGCCATTGATATGGGTGGAGAGATTGACACGCAAAATCGACAACTCGACCGGATTAACCGAAAGGTAATTTTGTTAATAGTTAATTTAAATTATTGATCTTAAACCACATTACTGTACTTTCCAGACATATCGAATTGTGTTCAACTAATGGTTTTTGATGTGGGTCAGGGAATGAAACAAGTGAATTAATTTTTTTTTTCATTCCATTTTTTCCATTCCAGGCCGAGTCAAATGAGGTCAGAATACAGGTGGCCAACGAACGCGCAGGTATTTCATCATTTCGTCAAATAGATTTGACCTTTCCCAATACAATACAATGTATGAATTCTCAATTATTCAAAAGTTGTGCTCTTCTTTTTTTTCTTTCAAACAACAGGAAAGCTTCTCAAATAAAAATCACAATAGGTATAACTTTCACCAAAATTACCAAACAAATGAATTGACTGTCAATTAAATTATTCTAAATTTATTGAAAATTATACCCATCGCCATTATTATTCCGTTTCTTTGTGAATTTGTAGGAAAGCTTCTCAAGACATAAACAAGTTTGGAGGAGAGGAAAAAAAGGAGAGGAGAGGACAACTTTTTCCCTTTTACAAAAAAAAAGAACACAAAAGGGGAAAAGGTCATTCTCTCTCTCAATTTTCCAAGGAAAAACGTACGCGACGGAAAACTTGAACACAGAGAAAATGAGACACTGAAAAATAAAAATAGCCTGAGTTGTTATGTTTTACTATATATATTGTAGATACAACTTAAATACTATAAAAACTAAACTTACTGTACATTACTACTACTACATACTACTACTAAAAAACAATGCTCTGGAGTTTTGGATTTCATTCCAAGAATTTTTATTTACAAAAGAAGAGAAGAAGAAGAAGAAGAAGAAAAAAAAGATACAATAAATTCTTGAAAACTTTTTCATCCTGAGAAGAAAACAAAGAAGAAAGAAGAAGAAGAAAGCCACAGTGATTGAGTTATGTAGTTGATACTTGTTAATTTTAACCTCGATAATTCTACACGTATGAAATGAAATACTTTGTTGACAAAGACTTTATTGTGATTATGCAATGGTACGATACATAATAATAACAAAAAAAAGTTTAATATACAAATTATATGTTGTACGACTAACGACGACGATGATACACGATGTGTGATGATTTGCAAAAAAATCATTTTTTTGCAAAAACAGTTGTACACGAGAAAAAGCCAGCTTTTACTTAAACGTTCTATTCTACTACACACACACTAACTAACTGGTAGAAGAGGATGACAAATCGAAAATGGAGAATAGGAGAATCAAAACTAACACACACGCACCACACACACGATGAAAAAGGAGGGTGTTGTGTGTGTACATCACAGAAATCTCCATGAAATAAAAAGAGAGAGTGTGTGTGTGAAAGAATTAAATGGGAGAAATGGAAATGCTGGAGAATTTCGTATATTCTGCTGAGATTTAAGGTTGTTATCAAATTATATTATACAAAGAAAAGAAATATAATCAAATTAAGTTATGATGTACATACATACAAATATATATATACATATTATATTATATTATATGAAAGTATACATGTCCTTAATATTGCTATTGCATTTTAAGGACTTTCTCTCTCTCTCCTCTTTCCTCTCTCTTTACTAGTGTAGTTAATCATTTACATTTACAGTATAATAATTCAAGGCTAGGCTGTAGTAAGGATACGCATATATGTAAAAATATAAGGGCTACTAACGATAAGAAGAAGGGAAAAGAGAAAGAAATCCATTATGTAATACTGTGGATATTCTCTCGATCGAGTATTTTAGACTAGAGAGCTATTATACAACAAGAACATTAAGATATTAAACTTATATACATAATATATATGACAAATTTAAATTTAATAGTAGTGCTAAGGACATCCTAGATTTGATTAGCTGAGCTAATATAATAATCTAGGCGAGAAGGAAGAGAGAAATAAATAATACACATTATATAGTACTTTGCGTCTAAAAATAAATTATAATGAAAGTACATTTCACGAGTGAGTCTACGAATTTTAGTGGAGCAGAAGGGAGAAAAACTGTGTAAAAATGAAAAGCTGTAGATTATGTAATAACTAGCATTTGTATTTATATCAATGCCATAAATATGTAAACAGTTAAATTTTCAATGAAGTGAAAGAGTTTATTTCATTTTGCAAAAAAAACTGTACTGCGTAACAGAATTATAGTCTCTTAGTTATTATAATTAAATGCAAAAAAGGCTAAATGGTTAACGATCACGCTAAAAAAACGAATACACTAAAAATGATAGGGCGATCCGAGGATAAAAACAAGATAAAAGAACACACATTACTATCTAAAGCATGTATGGTTAGTCTTTCATTTCGTGGACGTCGAAGTAAAAAAAAGTAGTTAATTAGTTAATGCTAGTGTAATTAAAAATTGATACATACTTATGGTAATGTGGGAAGGGGGGACAGTTCAACTTTTGTTTTTACTGTCGAAAATAGTGTGGGAAAAATGATAACATAGTAATTAGCTTTTTTGTAGCCATTTTATTCAAGATTATTTAATTATGATTCCAACTGTCCGACAACTTTACACAACTGCAAACGTTTCTTTTTATAGCTTTCTCAAAACGATTAGCCAAGGCTGAAAACAGTGGAAATATTACATGAGATGAGAAACACTAATATACGAGACTATTTTTTTTAAAAAAATAGTTTATGTTTCAGACAAAATAAAAGTAAAATTAGAAGAAGAACATACGAATCTCTACATCAAAATTATGATTATAATGGTGAGTTAACTTAAGGAAGCGATGAGAGCGAGACAGAATTTCCTTCAACTAAATAAAAAAATAAAGTATAAAATTAGCGACGACAAAAAAGTAAATTCAAGAATATGGTGAAAAATTATAAAATATGTAAATTATATTATAAATGTGATTTATTGAGTCAAACTTTTCAACGTAGTGTGCTTGCATGAAATTTTCGCCTAACTAAATCTACACATTAAAATATATTATGAATATACTATGAATATACTATGAATATATTTATGAGTACACATAATGTATATTAGAGAAAGAAAAACACACACACACAAATCCGAACTTGATACACATCTTTGAACCGTACCTACCATAACTTAACAATCAATCAAAACTAAAAAACAAACGACGAGAGCGTTAAATAATTTTCAATCGAGACAAAGAGAAAAAAATTATAAATTATAAGGATTCAGGAATTCTCCTTATTAGGAAATGAAAAGATTAGAATGGGATATATAGAATATATATATTAACAAATTAACAAATGGACAAAGGGAGAAGAAAATGAAAATATCAAGGATTAACTTAAAAATTATTTGTCTCGTTTAATTAAAAAAATCCTTTCAATATTCTCTTATAAATTGTAAGGAAGGGACAGGATCTTATCCTTCAAAAAACAAAAACTGACTCTGTAAATAAAGCAACACTCCTAATATTTAAATATATATATATATTCACAAAGATCATTGCATGCAAAAAAGAAATTGACAAGAAAAATTCCGTCTGTTACATTGTGAAAAGAATACACTCTCTCTATAATATCAATCACAATCACATTTTAATCTGATACAAAAGAGTATTAATACAAAGGCACAAAAAATGAGGCTTATTCCAATGTAGAGGAAGATCATGGTAGAAACACACAAATGTATTAAATTTTATTAGGGGATTTTGATTTAGAAAGTAATTTTTTTGTCCCTCATCATTACACACACACAACAATTTTTAATGGGGAAACTTGCAAAAACAGGATTTTTTTAACTTCTTCTCCCTCTCTCTCTGATTAGACTCGTAAAGAAGTAATTAAATTATATTTAAAAATAGTAGTGGTTACTTAAAATTGTACTGTGTGTGTGTGTGTCAAGATGGACGGATGGAAGGGAAAAACATATATATCATGCTATCAATTCACAATCAACGAATCAATCAATATTTTAAAAGATGAAAGATGCTGAACTTAAATGAGATATATATATTATTATACATACTAACATTAACATTTTACAAACATGCAACTAAAATAGATATCAGAAATCACAATCAGTCTCTCACGTACAGTCTGTTTTTCTCTCTCTCTTTCTCTCTTTATTGTAACTTGTAATCTCATTCCTCTGTGTAAAAAAAGTACTGTTAGTAGGAAAAACTAATAAATAACTAAACACACAAGTCTCAATGAAAATCAATCAGTATTCTCTATAGTTTCTATACCTATACATATTGTAGTCATCTATATTGTATTAATAGCTTGTATTGTAAAAAATTATTCAAAATTTTGTCCGTCAAACAAAAAGAAAAAGGAAAAATTTCATCTCATCCCAAATCCCATCCCATACAATATATACTACACATGTAAATTCTACTGTAAAAAGGTATATAAAAGAAATATTAATATGAGCGCACCTGCCTCCAGTATTTTTTCATAAATGTAATAAATTTACATTACAACTACAGATTAAAACAATGATGATATGAGGAGGAGAAACATAATAGGGAGAAAAATGAAGGAAAGGATGAAGATTTTAGTTTTGTACATGTCAGCTCTTTCCAAAAGCAGCTCTATCATTATATTCTATTTACAAAATAAAAAAAGATGAAGGAAGGGTTAGCAATAATAAAAAATAAATCAAAAAATATAAAATCTCTGTCAGTACATGTACATGCATATTTAAGGATCATCATCTTCCTAAATAATGTGTAACAACTTCTAAAAATATGTAGAATCAATCTTGAATTACAAGAAGACAGAATTTAATTGTAAAAGTCATTAAGAAATCAGTATGTAAATTAAAATCTAGTCTCTCTCTATTGTATATCTCTTTACAAAAATTAGAAGAAGAAAAAATATCTGTAGTGTTGTGTCCAGGAGCTTTGATTTTTGAGCTGATAAATGAAACTAATAATCCTTTAAAATTAAAAAATAATGTGTAACAAAAATAGTTAACTGTAGTTTAGGTAGAGATAAAACAAAGCCTGATTAAGAATCAACTTGCAGCAAGGTATATGAAACAGTATAAAAAACCATTTTTTGATTTTCTGGTCCATACTTTTTTAAACAGTGATTCATTTCCAGTTTTTTTTATTTCCATAATGATTTCATTTCCAGAATGACAACAACAACAACGATCTGACGAGAGTAGGTCAAAGTTGAAACAGCTATTAATTACCTTATTCGGGAAAATAGGGGGAAAGAACTACTGTACTAGGATGGAACTAATGGAAATTTTGTTTTCAAAAAAAATTATGTAATTGTGATGACGAGGGAAGGATAATGATGGAAGGCAGGTAGTTCTCAATGTAAAGCATTATTACAGTAACACACACACTATGTAACGTACTTATATATGATTACCAAAAATAATTGTCAAAAACCACACACACCACCACCACACAACACACTACACATAACGTCACACACACACTCAAAAATTATGATCCTGGAATTAAATGTGTCTATTATAAATTAAACAATGTGTCTATTTGATATTGCCATGAGAGTATCAATTTTAAAAAAAATGTACGGAAGGAAGAAGAAACCAGAGCAATATTTCTATTTGTGTTGTTGTTGTTGATGAATGGGGAGAGAAGAAAAAAAAATTGTGTGCTTAAAACTCTTTATAATTTATAATGGATATTTTAATATTTAATAAAAAAAACTGCTTTGAGTTGAAAAAATCCGGATTTGTGAGCATAAATCATGATTGAGCAAAAACAAATGTTATTCAACTTTCTCTCTCTTGCATTTTATGTGACTCTTTCTCTCTGCAAAGTCATACTTAAAACCTGAGATAGTGAATGGAGGAGTTATTTATATTAAAATATCAGTTTTTATACAACTGAAAACATCCTTACAAATAGGGAAGAAAAACACACACACGCAACACCCACTCTCCACTCTTCATCAACACACAAAACAAAAAAGAAAAGAAAACTTCGAAATTAAAGTGCTGGAAAAAAAAGTAAATTTTTTATTACAATATATTGTATTGTATTGTCATTTGTATTTACAAACATTAAATTCACTAGAAGTTTGTATTGTTTGTGTCTTATTTATTAAGCAAAGAAGGAGAAGAAGAAAAAAAACAAGTACTTATTTACACGTATTAATAACACGTGTGACGTCACACGTGTGTTTACTACATTGTTGTTAACTAACTACAAAAAGTGAACAAGAGGATAATCCGAGAGGGATGAGGATATGAGTACTGTTTACTTTACAAACAAATTGTATTATTAATTACATTAAATACAGTAGTTGAAACCTAGAAAATGAGAGAGAGATGCTATTTATTAGACAAGTCTTAGAAAAATAGACAGACACACATGTTAAAAAAAAAGGAAGATACTTTTAAAATATAAGTGAAAGAGAAAAATTTTATATAATATACATTTAAAATTATTATTGAATTATTGAGTCTTGGTTTTGTGTTGTCATTTTAATTAAACATGTATATTTAATGGAAAAAAAGACGACGAAGAATAAGAAGGGAAGGAGAAAAAAAAGAAGAGGAAGAAACGTCACACAGAAAGAAAGAAGAAGCGACTTTAGGTTACAAATTAGCCAGTTATTATTATGGATTACAATATATAATATCATACTACATTATAATAGACATGATTGCGGTCTCCATACTAATATAAGCATATATATATATTAAAGAAAAAATATATTATGTATCTGTTGTGCAGTGCAGACTTTGAGAAAAAAAAGTTGATTGAGAAATATAAAATACTACTAACAGTACAGTACGTAAAATATAACAATGATATATTAAGAATAAATAATAATTATCCGATAAGGATGGTGGACAACTTTATTAAAATCATATAATTACACGATGGAGGAAAGAAATCAATTTTCATCTTTGAGCAAAGATTCAACTAAGATGCAATCAAAGGAAAAAAAACCTGCCATTTCCTTCCATACTAATTGAGTCTTTATTTTATGGTCATTTCCATCCGTATTTACTTGCACATGGAACTCTCTCATCCTCCTCCTCATCCATGTTCATTGCATATAAATACAAATATATTATTCTCGATTCATTCTCATCTGACTGTGTGTGTGTGTTTCTCACAACACACACACGTACACCTCGTGTATATTGGGACTTAAACTCGTTGCTTTGCCTGCCGTCCTCCTCCTCCTCCTCCGTCATTTTCAGAGTTTCCATCGCTTTTGTTAGAAATTAAATAAATAAAATTGGAAACGATGTGAACACTTATTTGGACCTTTTTTCTTTGGATCTTTTCCGACAAAGAACTTGCCGACACCGCGCTTCTACCTACTGTTAAATGTGAGCCTGCCTTCCTCCTCCTCTTCCACTCCATGTTGTACTGTGTGTGTGTGTGTGTGTGTGTGTACATACTTCTCTCTCTCAAAAACCACAACCCATAAGGCAAGGAGTACACACACACACAGTGGAGGACCACAAATAATGATACCTATACACATTCTACTTGTAATGTAAGGATAAGGAGAGGAGGGGGACTACAGACAATTTTTTCAAGTCTACATTATTGGCACTGGCATGATCAAGCACACACACACACACAAACACACATGGTGAATACATTTCCTTTATACCCGATTGTGCTCTTTGGTTCTTAAAATCTTGATATGCTGCCTTCTCCCACTTATTACCAAAAAGAGATTCACCAAAAACTCTGGATAGTCCGTGTAGTCGAGGTCCTAGATTAGCATTTTTCTTTTTGGTCCTTCCTCCTCCCTCCCTCTTCCTCTTTCACTGTTAACACAAATACAATAGGAAAATCTAGAATTACTTAAATATTACTCAGGAAGGAGGCAGGAGGAAGGAGTAGCCGCAACACAAGAAGATGAGAGGAACCGCACATGAGAGAGAGAAAAACTCTACTATGGTACGTAGTAAGGAAGGGAGTGTAAACTGTAGTAAGTAAAGTAGGCAGAGAGAGAGAGAGGCTATAATAACTACTTTACTTTACTCACTACTACTGCCAAAGGAGGAGGAAGGTACACCGCATGACAATAATTCTGTTTACGCTCTTGTACTTGGACTTAACCCTCCTCCTCCTCAGTCTATATACAAGAGGATAGAGTGTACTCGTATATATGTCATCCCTATGATCGAGAGTATTGTGATTGTAAATGGTTCGTCATAGTCAACTAATCTTCTACTCAACTGTTCAACAAGAGACAAAGTACCAGAGAGAGAGAGGGAGAGACGCTTTAGCCAGATATCACGGCCACATCCAGACACTTGCACACACAACATCATCATCGTCACAGTCTTGTGTAGACAGTGCCGCCAAACAATACCGGAGCTCTCCCAAAAAATCCTCAACATCACACAAACACACGCACACACACACACAGTAGTAGTAGTAAATCTACATTTTGGACACTCGGCTCACCCCAAAACTTCTCCAAATGAGAAGGCTCAATTGACTCCAATTAAATTCTCTACCCATTTTCTTCTCAAATCTCCTCAGTCGGACTCGGGCTGGCCTGGAGAGAGTGTGTGTGTGCTTGTGAAGGAGAATCGTGTGTTGAAAATTCAGCTTTCACCGAGAAAGAAAAAGCTTTTTGGTCTGGACATTTGACATTTGCAAGAAAAGGAGTGATTGAGTCGGTTGTGCGTCGGAAGTGCTTTCTTTTGCAATCACAATTTTAAAGGGTAAAAATTACTGGACTTTGAAAAAATGGAGTTGTGCCCAATCTACCTCATCCTTTGCATCCTCTTCGCCTCCCCTCTGACCCTCATGACAGCCAGTATAAACAGTGTAGACCGGATAGATGATGAGATTCTGGTGAAATGGACGACGAATGCAATGCGATTTTTTGACTTTCACCGCTGCATCCAAGTGAATTTGGCGGATGAGGGAGAATGTACAAGGTATTGTAACTTATAGTAGTTTTTTCTCTTTACATTTCGTATTTATTTGAAATCTTGTAAAATATAATATATTTTTAGTTATTCATAATAATATTATGAATAACTAAAAGTCTTCATTTCTAAATGTTTATATGATAATAGGCATTTAGTAAGCATTAAAACCAAGGAGTCTCATTTTCTTTGAGAAATGTTTCTCATAAATAATATCAAGTCCTTTAACTTCAGCTTCTGCCTGTTCACGGGTAGCTTTTAATGGGCTGGCCATTAAAAACTGAACCTTTTCCTCCCACGCAGTTTCTTCATCATAAGTAGTTGTTGAGTTTGATGAAGATGTAATGGTCGAAGAAGGAGGAGGATAAGATACAACAATAGGCTTCAGATCAGAGATGAGCGTGTCTGTCGTATAATGATGTTCTCTACACACACACAGAATACATTAGAGAGAAATGTTTAGTAAAATGAAACATGAACATTTGGGTACAATAATATTAATATTAGTAGGCATAGTACACTTACTTTTGAATTCCTTTTCCAGTCATCCATTTATCCAATTCAGTCAAACTCTCCAATGGAGCTACCATATAAAATGCTGTTGGTGGACGATATTTATTATCGATACCCCGAACCTAGAATTTTACAAATTAGAATGATCATTAAAATATCGCAAATAATATTTGTATTGACAGTTATGAAATATTATATGCATATATATACAAAGAGACTTACATTTTCATCAATGAGGTTGGTGGCTCCAGTCCAATAATGAGTTGATCCACTCAGAGAATGCATTTCCTTCTCTCCTTTGGTCACCTCGTCAGAAGTCTCGTACACTGCATTCACATCAATTCTCATGAAAGTTGGATAACAATCCTCTCTCATGAAATGTAAATAAGCTGAAAGTGACAGAATTCAGTTAGTAATTGAGAAATGAAATTAGTTTATTGTTTAACATAGAATATTTTATGTAGGTACTTACAATCACTGGGATTAAAACCTTTGATTCTCCACATGAATTGTGTCAGTTCGTCAGTTGCTTCTTTCCCATATTAAGCGGTGAACTTGACCTCACTTGGTAGCCTTCCGTATATCCATTGAAAGGCTAGGAATATATGTTCATGTCATAATGTATGAGTCACAAATAATTTACTTGTTAAAGTATTTTTAGTAAAGTACTCAAATATTTACCAACAGTCGGGTTTTCTGACTTGATTCGACGTGGGTACAGAATGAATTCAACCAAATCCTTCTCTGATGGGGTGACCCCTTTAAATTTTGCTTGATAGAATTCACGAAGAATGCAAATATTGCTTAACTTTACAGAAATATAAGCAGCAACATTGCTCCCTCTTTCCTCACCACGAAATTTGCCATCATACCTACACAAATACATTATTATATATTATACAATACTATGAACAATAAAAATTATATTATTATTATCAAACCGATATAACGGATGAGCTACACAAGATTGGATGTAGGTGAATTTCCTGAAAAATATGAAAGAGAATACTATTAAATATTTACTAAATTAAATTTTTACTAAAAATCACAATGAACAGGAATCATACACTGAATATTACATATTTTACTCACTGAGTTTTGCAGTCTGCTCTCCCATTAATTTTGTAGGCAACATCTCCAATTACCTTGTAATCTTTATACCCTCCCAGGTAGGGATGAGCAGATCCTTGACAGCATGTTGAATTACAAGGCACAGTCCCTTTTTTTCCGGATATTTCATTCCCAAGAGGAATGACAACAGTGGCCGTATCTGTAGAATACATCATAATATTTTTGGGATAAAGGAATATGAAGTATTACGTATAATAATACATATCATATAATAATAATACTCTTACCTGATAAATCTTGAGGTTTTTCCTTCAATTCACCCTTGATGGTAATTGTTGAAGGCATAGGTCCTTTGTGCAAATGATGATCAGTCCAAATTTTGCGAGCGTCTGGAAGATCGTCCAATCTTTTTTGGTCATTGAAGGACACAGGGTACACTTTTGTACCATTTGGTCTGGATCCACCTTTATGACTAACCAAAGTTTTGTTTTCACTAAATGTGGTAACACACTCTGTACACTTATACATTGTTAATTATTGTAACAAAATTTGACACAATCAAAAGTCACACTTAACAATTAACTGGTCTCGCAAGCATGACTCCAAGTTACACGTGAGGGTGGCGAGAGAATCGCAACCTGTCTCAACATGCTTTGCTGCCCATATGTACATACCATGTATTAATGTTCATAACGTTTTGCAAGTTTCAACATGTTTTTTTCTCACCCGTTTCCATTCGATATTAATACTTTTACTTATTTCATCTATTCTTTTACTTAGCACATCATATCATATTTTTACAACAGGATACATACCTAAGAATATTTACCTACTTATGAACAAAGTAAACTATTTGAAATGTCTAACAGCTCTTTTTTATTTGTACAAGATTGAAACAAATCCCCAGATCCTCTATCGCTGTCTACGTGGGTCGAGCCAAAGTGGACAGTAATGATGACTCCACAACATTTCTCTACCAAACTGTGGGGAAAGGGAATGGAGGACATGGTCGGAAGAAAGTTTATGCTGTCCTCCCCGACTCCATCAATCAGAAAGAGAGTAAAGCTCATGATGTCATTCTAGCACTGGATCCTTACCCGACTTCCAATTTTGGTCATTTGGTGGCTCTCTTCTATGTTGATGTGGGGGTGGAGGACCGTTTTTGTAAGGAACATCATCAGATCATGATCGCTGGTAAGTCACAAGGATGTATTTTGTCACCTCATAAAATCTTTCACGAAGAAAATACAAAAGAGAGGTCATGCAACCAAGAGGGGGGAAGGTCATACCACACTCCTTATCATCTGTACACACACACACACACATAAAATAGATTTGAGAGACTTTTTTCCGAGTACACAAAATTATGTAGTCAGAAAAGATATCATCAAAGACAAAACAGGAAATCTTCACATCATTTACTCCTTCCACAACGGTGACAGCCCCTCTCTCACACACAAGACAACAAATCTTTGGAAGAGTCACCGAATAAACGAAACCTAGATAAATCCACAAAAAAATCTCCATTTTTTTCTATCCTTCCTACTGTATTGTCTGTCTCCAAAAACACACACACACACAATTGTGATTGTTGTACACAGACCCTAATTTTCTCTCTCCCTCCCTTCACACACGATTATACATCATAACAAAGTATGTTTGTCATTAAAAACGGGAGGAGGAAAATGATGTTTTTTTCCGGAGAATTTTCCTAAAAATTTCAAAGTTGGGAAGAGACACAACAACAACATTACAAATGTCGGGATTATAATATGTCGTTCTGGGTATGGGAGTAGTTAGGTATACATACTAGAGATACATGTAGGTGTGTGTGTGTACATACTATAGACAAAGAGAGAGATGAGGGAAGAAGTGTTGCTGACGAGCCAAGTGGCAAGTGGCAATAATGTCGACTAGCTTCGTGGGAAAGCTAGTCTCTTTAGTTTTTTTTCCTTGTACTCCTCAGCTGGCTGCATCCTTAGGACAAAAATGTGCCACGAGCCGAATCCTTTGTAATTTGCCGACAGATTGTCTTCAAAGGAATACCGCCGTCCGTCTCCCTCCACACCATGTACATAATGGTCAACGTCAAATCATTCTCCAGCTCCAAGTTTTTGAAACTAACTAAAATCCTAATGTACTCCTCATAGCACACACACAGTACACACACACACACTAATTCAACTTATCCAATCTTAATACCCTTTCCCCCACATATATGGAATGAATGTATGGTCCTGGTAACTCTCATTTGAATGCCATTACTCCGATTGGAAGATGCAGTTAAAGTTAACTACACAGGGGCATCGTTCTCTCTTCATCTCTCTTCATCCTGCAGTAGCTCAAAGAGTAGTAGCAATTGAAACAGAACATGTAAATCCAATTATTAGTCAGGCTATCCTCTTCTCCTTATTTCTGACTGACTGACGGTTTCCAATGAAATTTAGGGAGTCTCTGTTCATCCTCAAAGTTATTTTCCTTGTAAAAGTTTTCTCCCCATCTCCTCTTACCGTCCTCCTCCTCCTCTCCCTCCAACCACCAACTCTTTTTTCTCTTCTTTCATTAAGGATTTTTCTGTGTGTATCTTCCATGGTTGTTAAGTAATGAGCCCCCACATTATCCACCAAAAATGAATGGAGAGTCCAGTCCAGTGATGTCACAAATGGGGCATTTGAAATGAGATTCGAGTTTACCAATTAAAATTTATATTGTATTGGTTTTTTTTCTTTTTGTCAGATCAAACTTGTATCACAGTCGCCAAGAAATCACGTTGTCCAAATTTACTGGAGAGGACAGCAAGTTTCCTCCCTCGTCGTTGTCACATTGACTTTCTTCCCACGGTCCACATGGCTGGATTAAATCATCTCAGTTCCAAGACTGGTAATGATGGTTTCACATCCACTGACTTACTGGAGTGTGTAAGGATCCCGGGTTTTGCCCAATGTCCCAAATTGAGAACACTTCAAGAAACGGAGAAAGTCTTGTTTGAACCGTCCACAGCCAATTCGAGAAGACTGTCAACTTCCCTTCTGTCATCCTGTAAATTGTTCCAGACTTGTGATCGAGCTATTTTGATGGGGGGTGGCTGGAGTAGGTAATTGTCACAGAGAAAAAGTCCAAAAAAAATTGACGGGTCGTCGAGGATGACACACACATTTTACATAATTTCATTGATTATCATTTGGATGCAATGTAGGATGCACTCGGGAGCTCAAACTTTGTCTCATATCTTGAAAATGGATGACATGCTTCAGAGGAATGGATTTCTGGCTGAGAATATTAAAATGTTCTATGCAAATGGTGGACAACATGGGATTGGTGAAAGTCGGCTCATCTTACCCTCGTCAATGAAGAGTGGACTCAGAAGTCATTTACGATCCATCTGTGAAGGTAATTTCCATCACATTTTGATATGGCTCTAATAATAACGATTTTCTTAAATAATTAATTGAATATTTTGGAAATTAAAGCCAGGCATTGTGCGGACACACTTTTCATCTACCTAAATAATCCAACCACGGTGGAGGGAGACATGTTGTTGTGGGACACGGACAATAATGGCATTGTAAGTCTTTTTACATATTCCCCAAAAAAATTCACCGTCCAAATGGTTTAAAATTGCATAATAATAATCTTCAGGCAGATGAACTGGAGATTTACAAGATTAAAGAATTTCTATCCGACATCTCTCGTTGTGAGGCCAAGAGAATAATTATTTTGGCTGACCAAAGTAATTCGGACATTTTAGTCAATCTCCTCAAAGTTTCAAATGAAGATCATCCGAATGTGATTGTCTTCACTGCTGGACTGAGTGCTGCAGTCTCAACAAATGGTCACTTGACAGACATCTGGGCTAACCATTCCCACCCAACATCTTGCCTGAGTCATCTTCAGGATGTGAGTATCTTAGTTTCTAATGCGATTTAAAGGTGATTGTCGAAAAATAAATGGATGAAATAAATGCTGTAATTAAATTCCCCACAGACGTGTAACATGAAAATGAAAGACTCACCTGCAGTGGTTTATGACAGCTCATTTGGAAATATATTAAAATTAAGTATCATTGGAGCACCCTGCGATCTTAATCCTGAACTGTCACCAAGAGAATTACGATCTTTGTATCAAGGTAAACCAAATGACACATTTTATTTGTAGATTAGAATGTGGACAAAAGAATTACGCTTATCTAAATTAAATAATGTTTTCAGGCTGTCAAAATGTTCCGACGAGTGTTTGGTTCTCGTCGGCAGACGAAGATGAGGAAGAAGATGATGATGTGGATAGTGATGAGAATTCTTCAGATAATAACAGAAGACTTTCATAGATCAGCCGTCATATTTACTTACTAACCACAGCTCTCTCTCTCTCTCTCTCTATTCTTAATTTATTTAAATAATTAATTAGGTAGTGGGGAAACAAGAGAAAATCTATATACAAAATAGGTGGACATTGTGTTGGATGGAACCTAAGTGATATATCCCAAAACTTTAATGCACAACTCAGTGTGCAACAATCGTAATTTGTGTGTAGATTTATATAGAAGAGTATTATCGAATAAAATATTGTATAAGATATTCCATATTAACTCTATTACTCAAAGTTTGTCTTTGTCGTTGATAAATTAAAATGTATGTTTTGTAGTATACACCAAGTATATTTTTAGTCGTCATTTGTAAAGTGTGCACAAATTAATTTAAAAACTACAAGAATGTATTTTTAAAAAAATGGAATTCTCCAATCTGTGTGTGTATCAAGTTATTAACATACTTATGTAGCAACCTTAAATGTAATTTTTATTACATTACACATAGACAACCTAAAAAGTTTTACCTATGTGGATTTCGGTCGAAAAAAAAACAGAAATCATTTAAATACTATGACAGCAAATGTACATAAGACCAGAAAAGTATACTATATTTATGTAAAATCAAGATACAAAATGTAAATTTTGCAATATAGCAGTGGTGAACATTAGTAAAGAACAATCGTAATTAATAAATGACCGATCAAAAGTATTCATAATCAAATATTTAGACACCATGGAAGAACAGCTCGATCATATTATGTGCGTATCAAACACACAAAATTGTTTTTTGAAATTCTCAAGTACGCATTCAATGCATACTTTTGAGTATAAGAATACTAAATTAACAAACTTAATCAAATACCAAAACCCTTCGTTTCTTCATCACAGTTTGTTTCTTCAATGGATTATTACTTGAATTTTCATTATTCCGTACAGGAACTTTTGGTGGGTAATTGAGTAAGAGTATATTACACATTAGAGTGTCCAACATTTGAACACTGGAAATTGAAAACATTTTTAAACAAGTACGTTTTTCTTTTGTAGCCAAACTATTGGAAGGAGTAGCCTTAACTTGTTTTTCCGTAGTTACACTGATATCTTCCCCATCCTTGGAAATTTTGGCTGAGGCAGATTTTATGGAAGTTTCCTGAGCAGCTTGTTCTTCTAAATCTTGAAATATTTCTAGTGGATCTGAAGTTTCCTGTTGTGAAAACATGTCAGGTGAACCACAATTCATGTCTTCGGGTATTGGAGGAGCAGGGTCAGCTTGTGTAAGGACTTGTGGAAAAACAGGATCTAGTTGTGTAAGTGGAAAAATAGGACTACTACTAATACTCGAACCTTCATCATCAGAATCATCAATTGTCACGACTGTTATTAAGTTTTTATCATTTGAACAAAGATTTTCACTCTTGACAATTGGAGGGTTAGTACTAGTAGTAGTTGTGGATGATGAAGGATTATTGTTAGAACGAGAACCCTCCATTTTGTTGTTGTTGAGCATTTGATTTTCAGACACATCGTCCCAATTGTCATCATTATTTAAGGTCGTAATGTTTCTCATTTTAACCTTTTTTTCAGAAGGAATTGGTTGTCTCCCGTCAGGATCATCAACAAATAATGGTTTGATGTCATCCTCACAATCACGCATTAGGTCACCTTCTTCATAATAATCCGTATTCATCACGTCTTGAGAATCGTAATAAAAAACAGGATCATTGGAATTATTTTCCGTCTCTGAAATTATTCTTGCCATTTCATTTAATGGAGAATCCTCCTCAGAAATTTTGGTTGTCGTCACAGTTTTGCTTTTCTTCCAAGGAACTAAAAAAAGTAACAAGCAATTTCATAAATGAATCTGCAAAGGAATAACAAATAAAAAGAGAAAAGAAGAATTATAAAAAAACTATGTTACATACACATATCCCAATCAGGATCATTCTTAAAAACACCGGTATTATTGACGTCTGATGTAGAGTCCATTCCATCATGAGGCTTAAGTCCAATGACAACTTTCCATTTAGGTTTCCTTCTTTGTTTCTCTATCTTACCTCCTACTCCAGGTTTTGGGATAATTTGTGAAGGCTCCATTGCTCGTAAATTTCGTTTCAAATCAAAGAGCAAATTTTTACAAGACTCTTTCAACTCTCCTAAATTCTCATGAAATCTGGAATAGAAAAAAAAGAACAACCATACCATAGTTTGAATACAATGTACTACAATGTGCTACATGTCATGTAATTTACTAAGATTATTTTAAGAAAATCAAAAATGTATCAGAAGTGTACTCACTCTTCGAAAGTTGGAGGAGTCAAATTAATTGACCCGAAATAATGAAACTTTAGTACAATACGTTCTCTTGTCCTCCTGTTTGCCTCTTCATAGGCAAAGCCCTCTAGTAAGTCGGCAATGTGGAAGTTGACAATTTTCTCTGTGATAATCCGAATATAGCTGACGACGTCTGGATTCTCAGTTTGAGAGATGAGCTATAATAATAAACCAATTGTCATTTCACAAAAGAATCCCTTATTCAACTTGCACAAATATGAATGACAATTTACCGGGAGCTGAAGCCCAAAACTAGGACGAGTACTGAAGGATTCTTTAGAGTATAATCCGCGATAGAAAATAATTAAATTCAACGAAGAGTAGACAAAGTCATACAAAATTTTCCCAATAATGTGTTCATTTTCTGCAGCAGTCTTGACTGTGTTGAACACATACGCATTCCTCACGTCGTTCCGTACATGGAAACTCGGCCTGTGAATTTCAGAAAGTTAAAATCAAAATCAAAATAATTACAATTTGTCAGAGTGATCAAGGACAACATTTACCTGTGATTCATGTCAACGTCTACACCGGAGAGTAGTCCACCAAGACTGTCAGCTAATTAAAATGTGAATTAGGAGGAGTAAAAAGACACGAGTTTCCATCATTCGAGTCCCCCTTGAGTGATCCCGCTTACCGCCGTTAAATTTGAGCAAAAATAATTGGAAAAGAAAGTTTTTATAAGAATTTCTGTTGCTGAAGTCTTAAATGTGTTAAGTCGGGTAAGTAGGAATTTTGACCTGTCTCTCTTGATACTGTAAAGTTGTCTCCTCAATAGTCACCATGTCCAATTTTTTATTTGTGGGCTGACATATTTTAATCGGAACTTTTCTTCGCAATTTTCACATGTAAAAAACGTACTTATTCACTTTTCCAGGGCTTTTGCGGAACCGTGTACCATGGCTCCATCAAAATCCGAAATGTCTCCATGGAAGTGGATCGAGACAGTAAGTCCTCAGGATGTAGGGATGGAACAAGTGTACCTTGCTTACCGGTTGTATGGACCCGGTATCTCACGATGTTTTTACAAGTGCCCGTAAGTTTAGCCGGATGAATACCAACTGTTATACTTGTAGAAATTCAAAATTTCAAACTGTTTCAACATTATCATATTTATTTTTCTCAGGAGGAACTGTCGGAAAAATCCTTTCTGTTTGTGGGGAATGGGTGAAAAATCTTGGATAAGTAATGTGAATGGAGACAACTCAGACGAAGACGTCAACAATGAATTTAGAGGAGAAGATGATTTTGCTGGTAAATTTAATTGATTATCTTGTTTGCCACTTGGTTGCTTCCTAGGTACATCATTTTTCTTTTTGATGATTTTACAGGGATAATCAATCTTGGTACAACCTGTTATGTCAATGCCCTCCTCCAACTATGGTTCCATAATCCAATTCTCCGACCAGCTATTTTGAGATGGCAACCTTCCTACGTTCATCAGGATCATGAAGAGTACAAACCACAATGTGCTCTTGGAGAACTACAAGCAATGTTTGCAAGAATGAAACTTTCAAAACAAAGGCAAATCCTTCCCCTTCTTAATTATTAATTAATTAATTATTATAATAATTAGAAAAGTGATAGTAACTCTAATATGATAATTCATTT
>WJFB01001349.1:0-32961 GCA_009870185.1 Pygmarrhopalites habei | reverse complement strand
CCTCTGCCGACAAGGATGTCGCGAGCGTGCGGAGGAAAAATTAAAAAAAAATTAATATTATTGACCTTTGGAGGTCATAAAAGGGGTCAAAACGGTGTTATCCTTCTGGTATTTTGTGTCTATTGGAATCACCGAATCCGATTCTCTAGGGGAAGGGTCAAGTGGTTCAATTGTTCAAGGGTCACTCTGTGGTGAGCAAACTATATACTTGTTGTATAAATATAGGTTCATCTTTCATTATATGTACGTAGCAAACTTCAATATTTTTTATTTTGTATCAGTATCAGTTAGCGTGAGGATAATACAATTCTTATAGATTTTTTTAAAAAGATTGTTAGATTAAATTCCGCATCTTGTTTTTTTCATCTTCACTTTTCCCTGTTTCAACTACCTTAGTATCTTCCTTAATTCCACACGTAGTAGCGTGCAACACATAAACTGGTTGACATGATACCGCGAGAGGTATGTAATCAACTAGTAATATTTTTTACAAAAAATTTTGCATTGATTTTGTACGTCTTCCCTCTATTTTTTTCTCGTCTCTTCTTTTTTATGTAAAAGATCTTGTTTTTCCCTGCCAATTTTCCTCCCTTATTGTATCTCTTCAGAATTTCCCCCTTCAAGGAAGTTATATGGAGAATGAGTGCCAATCGACCCGAAATATGACAATCCGTTCATTGCAGACAGAATTTGTGAGTTTGCAAAAAAACCACTTTAGCACACACACATGAGTCTCCAATTTTCTGTATAGTCACGCGCACGCAATCCTTCTCAAACTTTTCCTACACAACCATCCCCCTCCCTCCTCCCAGAATTTCATGTGTCCTACGTGTGTGTGACACTATGGAGCGTTATCTTGTTATCTGCCTGGGCAATCAAAATTGAATTATGAGTTTTTTTATATGTTTGTGTGTGTGGACTGTAAGACCAATACTGGAATTGCATGGGAGCAAACTCAGAAGGGAGAAAGAAATTGAAGAAGCAGGGTGCCACACACACACAATAATAACAACATCGTGTAGCTATGTAATACCTGCACACACACACATAGTACACACAAATACACACTGCGTTATTCATCCTAATTTTAATATTTTTGCTTCAGATTCTTTTTATTATCGACTTCACCTTTACCTTCGACTCTTTTAATGAACTAGTTTTTCACTCTACCGTTTGACATTTAGAATTGACGTATGTCTGCCTCCCTGACTTGTGATTTGTGCAAAGAGGGGGGAGGGGAAGAGGAGGAGAGGAAGGAAAGAAAAACAACATGCGTCTCATCAAGACGAAACCCGTAAAGTACCTACCTATTAACTATATAGCACTTAAATAACTCTCATTCTATTATTCCTTCTTTTTTTGATTGCCTTGTCCTTCCTTCCTTTCTGCACCAACTATAACATTTTTACCGTGTGCACTTGAACATTTTTAACTAAGCGAACTTCACCTCCACCTCCTCCTCCTCCAACACAAACAATCTCTCACTCTCAATGTAGTAAATTAAGTTTTTGGTTATTTTTGCACGAGATACAGATAACATTGTTACTACTAAATATAAGGTCCAGCGAAGAATTCAACAAAATGATCTCTTTCGAATGTGTTATTATATAATAGTAGGTTGTTTGTTTTTCCTCATTACCATAAAACATTTTTTTACACTTTTCACTTTACAACCCAAAAACGTGTAAAATTGCAACGAGATTTTTGAGAATGGAGTCATAAGTACACACCAACATGACGCAGGTATAGATCCATACTTTTATGTACATTTTTCCTCGACTGTTGCATATCATAAAGAAGATGGGATAAAGTCAAGATTTTTTAACAATGAAACAGTTCATTGAGAAATCTCACACCTTAAAAATATGAGTGAAATAAGAATACAGCCGCGAGTACAAAAAACATGAATGAGTCAATTTAATTCAAGTTAAGTAGCTTTTAATAAGTCCTCTCTTGTTCACACGCAACCCGGAATCTCCAAGATATTTTCACTAATATTCTTTTAATGGAATTTTAATTCTCTACTTGGGCAGAAAATTGGATAATATTGTAATTAAAGAAGGAGAATCAATGAAATTTTCAGCAAAAAAAGAAATAGTTGATCACACGAAGAAGATTGATGACTCTAAAAAAAATCACCAGAAAAACTCTAATTTTTTGTCGATGCTATCCATTTCTCTGCCAAATTGAGCCATTATTTTTGCAAAAAAGTGAAGATGCGTGATTCTACTGTATCCAATGAATTGGATTAGTAATCAAAATCTTGTATAATGGATGGATTATTATAAATTAATTATTTGTAAAATAAGATTTTCATACACAAAAATTTCCTACATATCTTATACACACAAATATGAGTGTTGTGAATAAGTTGCGCAAAAAATCTAATTGTCAGCATTTTTCACGATAGATCGATAAGGAGTATGCAGAAGTACAGTGTAGTGTGTTAGAGTGAGTGTGAGTTTTTTTACGTTGTGGAGTGTATGTAGATAAATCAAAAGTTTAATGAAGGGAGATTACGTGTGCAGTAGCTGCTTGTATTTATTTTTATTTTAAGCACCGCATCATTTCATTCCATTTTTTGCCACATCATGAACTGGCTGTAGGGAAAAGATTTTTCTCAATGATAGAATTGAAAGGGAAAAGTTTTTGTATATTGTGTTGTTGTGCTACTATGACAGAGTATTATACAGGATTACAAAATAAAAATGGATATTTGCACTCTTTTGTTTTGGACGGAGGAGAGGGGTACAGTCAAGGAGTCAGCCTAAGGTTCAGAGAATTGATTGGAATTTATGGGAACAGTAGCAAGACGCGAAGGTATCTTCGTGGTTAGTGGTCTGTGGCCACATGGAAAAACTCTTATTGTATAATTTCTTTATTATACTTTATTACACACACAATGTAGTTTCTGATCTCTCCTCCACCATCATCATACATGTATAGTCTTATTTAACAATTTCAAACGGAAATGACCAATGAAATCCTAATTTATTTTCATTAAAGTTCCCATTGTTCCAAACACACACACCGACACACAGGCACACACACACAAGACCAACACAATAAGCGTGACTTAGGTATTATGTCGTGATCCACAACAAGGAGTACTGACATTACCCACATCCCATATTTATTGTCTGTAAGGCTCACGGGGAGAGATTCCAGTGACTCATTTAGTCTTTATTAACTAATCACACTTTAAATTTTAGCCGCCAGTCAATTTCTCTCTACTTGGTTTACTAACCGATTTATTTCTGTGCTTGTTATGGTTCCTCTCAGGGTTCTCCACCCGACAACAGTAAAACCTAAAATTAGCAATTATACTGCAAGTCACCACTTGGTTCAAAAACCTATCCCTCTTTCTCATTTAGCCATCAAAAAGTTTAAAGACAAAAGATTAAACCATTCCAATGATAAATATGACAAGTTGGTCAAATACAAAACAGTACACGAGATGGATTGTAACAATGGACATTTTGATGTGTGAGGTATTTTTTTGCGACACATTAAGGAAATCTCTCATGCTCTGATAAAAAACAACCAGATGCAGAGCACACACACAAACACAATTGTGACAGATTTTGACAGAGAACTGACAGAATATTTGTCAAGATTTTTGCCATGTACATGCGAGTGTCACACTTCTCTGACCAAGGAAACAGTGGACACACCACACACTACCATGTTTTCTTACTCCCTTCCATTTACTCACAGTACAGTTATTGAGTGAGTCAATTAAGGTTCTCATGTTAAACATGGTGCGCCCTGTCAACACACATTGATGGCTACACATACATGCATATATGCACATGTACGGTCATACATTTATAAAATCCCATCTGTTTATGTGTGAATAGCCATGAGGTGAGTTAGCTGTGGTTTGTTGTTTGATTAGAGGATTTAATTTTGTTGTTTGTTATGTCTCCTTCTCCTCCCACTACCTTCCTTCCCCCCTTGACTACGCACAAAAATGAAGATGAAGAGTGATGAAGAGTGTCAAAACATGGTCCAATTACACAGGAGGGGTGACAATCTCAAAGTCATACTAACTTCCACAAACAAACAATTATTGTGAGTTACACCGTTCGAAACAATGCAAAAAACCGGATTGCTTTGACTTTGACTGATATAATGCATCATATTGTGATGGTGTATACCATTTTACAATGTGAATGAAATTCTTATATACATAACATATTCTTTTGACACTAGTCTCTCCATATTGTGTATGCATACAATGTAAACACAATTATTATGATTAAGACCATGAACCCAGGTCGTTATAACCGTAAACTCTTGTCAAACAATATAAATATTATTCCTCATTTGAACTGACTTCATTTTATACAAAATACAGATTAGACTTTACTTATTAGTCACACACACACACACTCTCTCACTCACTCTCACATTACAAGAAGAACATTGGATTTATTTTTATTTTACACAGAGAGTAACCTTCACTCTCTCTCTCATATTTATAATCCTAATCGGTTATTATTGAAATTCTCACTCACTCTCTCTCTCTCTCTGTACCTCCACCTTGGTCTCTAGCAAGTGTAATTCATCTGACTCTACTAAATCATTTCATTCATAGACATTGTCATAATATCAAATCTTATCAATCCATATGCACTCTCTTTTAGCTGCACTATGCGTATCACACTTTATCCTCAAACCTGTTTCTACTTCTGTTCCCATGCTGTGAGATGAATCATCCAATATACTTATGTATGTGTACATAATATGAAGATATGTCTACTAAGTAGTTTAGTTGTTTTATTCAGTTAACTATAATCATGTTGTACACTTTGAAAATCAACAAGCCCTATTGTTTTTATTAATTTTCTCTTGGCCACTCTGCATCATCACCACCACTCTCACAGTACACACTAAGCTTACTAATCTTTCAAAGGAGAGAGAGACATTCAAATCCTTTGATATTGTCGCTTCCTCTCTCTCTCCATGTCTTTTTTAAAAACAGTCTTTTGGAAAGTTGAGTAGAAAAAGTGAAGAGAATTGGATAGAGTACACTTACTGTACAGGGAGGACAAAAAACAAGTCTAATTTTAACCACATAAAGCCAGACTTGCTTGAGTTCCTTTATTTTTTGTCCATAAGGAAAAAGGAAATGTCACGGTTTTTGGGGGGAAGTGGAAGTAATTCTCTAGTCTCTAGGAGGACCATTATTTTTAATCAAAAAACGGAATACTGAATTTTTTTAACTAATGCAAAAAGAGAGTAGTAATACCTTAGAAAGACTTTCTATTAGCAAATTCTTAACCAACACTTTTAATTTAAATCCAATAATAATCTCAACTTACCGATGGCAGACACGAAAATTGGATACATTTCACTTCCAACTGGATTTTCTTGAAGATTATTTTTGGAAGCACTTATTTTTTTTTAACTGCACACAGTCAAGTCTCTCTGTTGTCCTTCACTTTGGATGTTTTGTCGCAAAAAGTTCCTCCCCTTTCTTAATTTCTCCTTGTTTGTTCAACAATTTTTAAATATTTGTTTTGTTCTTTTTTCTTTGTAAATAGAAAACAGTACTAAAAGTACAATTAAAAGTTGAGTAAAGTTGAATAGCCAGAAGATTGTGTATAAAAAGCTCCTGCCAGGAAAAATATCAGGTTTGTCAATTTGCTCTGGCCAATTCAAATCGACTGGGATGAGAAGATAGTTTGAAAGGGAGAGACAGAGGAAGAGAAGGAAACGTGAGACTTCTCAGTTTGATAGTTAAGCCACAGAGTTGGTAAACACAACTGCAGACACAGCAAAAGACAGTCAATTGTCAATTTGGAGTCAAAGTGAGGATGACGATTAAATATGAAGTAAAAATCCTATATTTCTCCAACAAATTGTCATGTGTATTATATGACACTTGAAAGAGGTGTGTGTGTGTGTCTACTCTACAACTGTCCTAGATTTTGATGGAAGATTTTTACTAACTGAGAGATGTGGGGGGAATGACAGAGAGGATGATGATGAATTTTGATGATAGGAGAGGAACGTGGAGTGGTTACTACAAAAAAATATTTTGTCACTGACTCGAAATGATGAGGATGATGGGCTGTGTGTGTGTCGGTTATAAAAATTGAGGTGGATTCAGAGAGGAGATTGAGGGATTGTGGGGAATGTGGAAAATGAGTGCGAAAAGTATCAAGAGATAAAGATTAATGATGCGGAGGAAGCGGAACATGAGGACACTCACTGTACAGTCTTCAACGGAAAACTAATATAACGAGCTATTGTCCAACTTTCTTAATCTCTTTGAAAAATTCTTCTTCTACTTCTACTCTTGTCCCTTAGTCAAAAGAGAGCCAATGGAAATGACACAAGACTACAAGACAACACACAAGATACATACCACACACACACAATTCCTCATATGCTGTGAGATACTTCAAGTTCAAGTTCATAACAGAATCCTCTTTCTCTTTCCATTCTCTTCTGTAATATATTCTACATATCTCATGATTCTCGTTAAAATTTTCCTCTCACAATTTAAGATATCCTCTGCTTTCCATTGCCATCTCTCTCTGTATATATTGTACGATATGCAGACTAAGTATTTACAGTGTCGTCGTTAGAAAACTTTGCACTCACCACACACACACATCACAGTTACCAGATGAATGGAAGCACAAAAACAAAAGGCAAATTGGACAAAGTAGCACAAGCAGCTACCACTACGATGCACCAGTAGAGATAGAGAGAGAGAGAGGAAGATGTGTGTCAAAAATGTGCATATGCAAGAAAGTGACAAACCGAGGGATAGAGTTTGTATGTTCATCTGCAGAGGAAAAATCCTTGCACAGTCCATTACATTGTAATGCAGTGCAATGCAATGCAATGTTTTTGCAAGGAAGTCATAGATGTATAATATATATTAATGCATCATTGAATTATTCTTTTGATTTTCTGCTCATCAGCTCCCCAATGGACTCTCTCAATGTGTGGTAAAGTAGCTCACGCTCAATATGAGATCCCCTCATTGACCAATCACTCACATTACTCTCTTTTACTTCTTTTCAAGCATCACAATTCACAAACAAAATACTCGATTTCATCCTATTGCAAAATTTTCCATTGAGCTTCTGTCTGTGACATATCCAGTAGTTTTCCATTCATCTTCAAAATAAAATGATGTCATACAAAATGAAAGATGAGCAGGTGGAAAAATTAAACATTCATGTAATCAATTCCCTACAAAATGTCCCTCTTCACTCCCTCCTTCGTCCTGGTTTTTTTTGCAAGGCTCGGAAAATGAACCAGGAAAATAAGTAGACAATGGGAAATGAGGGGATGGAGCGTGAAATAGGCCCCATCGGAGATATATGCGAATTTTTTTCACAAAATACAATGGAGGTAAATTGTCATACAAAATGTGTACAACCTGGTAATGTGTGTACCGACATGCTCAGAATAGAATGAGGTTGGGTTGAGTAAAAAATTTGTGTTTATTTGTATCAATTTACATGGAAGGGGGCAATTTAAACTACTGTACATGTTACGTACGTGTGTGAGTAAAATGATGAAGAAAAGAGTGAATTATGAATGATGGATATCATAAAGGGTAATAATTCATAATAGTCATCATGATGAGGGGATGGAGACAAGGAGGACACAGTTTATTACATTTCATGTGTTGGTGAATTGCAACAACTTGACTCACTCTAGGAATTGTAGTGTTTATACTTTATATATGTACAATCTTTGGGTATCCTCATCAATGAATAATGTAGAGACCTTTCCTTGCTTCATGATTTGTTTCCTGCGTGAACACCATCCATATTTTCTCATGTATCAATATTTTTTGGTCGTAAAATTGCATATCCTCTCTTACAGAATCTTACACGAACCACCTTCGCAGACCGTCAACTTATCCATGTGTATGGGTAGGTAGTCAAGCTATAGGGTGTAGATATAGGTCAGCTAATGGTTTTTATGACCCAAAAATGAAGGGGTTAGAGAAAGGAGGAGAAAGATTATGAGTATGGAAATATTGACCAGATATGTACAAAAATACTTTTAATTCACTGTTGACCATACACGTGGAAAAGTAGAGTAGTAGTACATAGTAGGGACACATGAAAACATGGAAGTGTTAATGGATATCTCAGAAAAAAATAAGAAAATTTGTTCTCGATTTTTAATAGCTGGTTGTGAATTTTTATCTGGACTACAATTCCATATAATGATTGGAGAGGGCCACTTGAACACCTTAAATAAAAATGTACGAGTAAAATGTGCGAGGGTAAGAGGATCACGTAAGAAATGAACATGTAGAACTTGATATTGTGTAAATATAGTAAACACATAATGGGAGTAAAAATGAAGTGACTGTTATGGAGCGGAAGGATATTATGTGAAGGAGCTATTAAAAGTTATGCTGAACACCAAGAGAGTAAGATGGGAGGAGGACGAGTGTAATATGAGAACCAATGTTATTCACGTACACTTAAAGCCTTTCATTAGTTGTGTTGTGTGTTAAAGGAAATGAGAGTATGTACAGTACTATGTGAGGTTCGTGTGTGTCTGCTCATGTGTGTGTGTGTATTGACTGAGATTGAGGATCTAATGGACTTGAATTGACAGCTCATTTGACTCGGAGGTAGACCCAAGCACACACACACACTTTGTAGAGTACAGAGTGCAGTTTTGGAGGTTCATTCTTGATTCATTCATCCATTTATTGATGTATTGCATTTTTCCCACCACACAACTCTCTCCCTTCCACTCTCAATCAGTCAGGCCATTACAAGTGTGTGTGTGTGTGTGTGTGTGGTTGTAGTAGTGAGTGACTTACAACACCTTCCAAACAATCCACTGTCCCTCCACTCATTTACCTACATTCAAAACAACAAGAACAAATGACTTTCTGGCCATTCAAATTGCCATCAACACAGCAGCAGTAACAGCAAACATCACAATGAATATCATATCCCATATTCTACATAGGTGGGATGGTGTATATGTGATATACATATTTATATAGACTGACACCTCGAAGTTTGCTCAGGAAACCAATTGTTATTGCGATGATGATGACATTGGAAGTTGGAATGCATCAGAAAAGGTACATACACTCATAATTCTAATTTTGTATGTAGCCACACACACACACTGAGAGGGGAAAGGAGAGTGAATTGTGGATGTTATGCAATTATATTAATCAGAGTCTCTAGTATTAGAGGTATTAAAAGTGAATTGCATCGAGAAAGAGAGAGAGTGTGTGTGTGTATGTATGGAAGCGTTGAGGATAAGATGTAAATATAGAGAGATTTATAATCACACACTCTTCACAGCCAATCCATACTTAACATTAACCAAGTTGGACAGGAAGGTTCCTAAGGCAAAGAGTGTGTGATCCGTGTCCTGTTATTCATACTAACATGTTGTGAGTTCCCAAGAGGAGAAAGACCATTATTAAATCATTAGGAAGAGAAGTTAAGAATCCTTCAAAACATCACCACCAAATAACATTTGAACCAATACTACAACCTTGTCAAGTACACACCATGAATGTATCCACCACAAACACCATCGAATCAGAAGCTACACCCATTCCTATTAACCACTCTCAATTTCATGGAGATCATTGATCGGAGGACTTCATATGTTGCTTTGAAATGCTTCATTTTCTATACAGTATCATAAGAGCTGTATAGTTTCATTAAATTTTGGATTCACAATGTGTAATTTTTTGAAATATTTGTCTTAAAAAATGTCAATATTTCCAATTTATACTGTTTAAGCGATGTCAATATTTCCATTGTACAAAATCTTTTGAGCAGGTGAACTCAAAACACGTGTGCAAGAAAAAAGATTCAAAGTCACATTGTCTTGCTTAGGGGTGCAAAATTCCTAGAAAAAAGTTTGTATGGAATGAGATGGCAGAAATTAAATGTAAATTGACTGCACTGTTGTGTCCCGTTTGTTGTGGTACATTGAACAATGCACACTTGAAGTCCCGATCAAAATGAAAATCCTTTAGTGGACAATGTCAATCCAATATTGGATATTCTCAAGAGAGAGTGAGAGTGATTAGAAATTGTGCGTGTGTATCTGTACTATGTGTGTGTGTGTAGTGTGGGTTAGAAATTCTAACTTAGAATGGACCGTGGAAAGTTTAAAAAAGACCACAGGCTCATTTTCATTATATATTTCATTTAGCGCACATGGTTTAGTTTCAATTGTGCAACATTGACACCGTAATGGACAGCATCCATTTAAATTTTATTTTGAATGCAGAGGGACTGTACAGATTGGACTCTCTGACTTGACAAATGGATAGTCCGCATGGGTTTCTACCTATCTAACACTCACTCCACATGTATACCTCAACTAGGACTATTTCAATTATTATTATTATTGAGATATATATTATCTTAGAATATTGTAATTGTCATGGACTGAACTGACTTCACATGGCACGCACACACATGATGTATAATTCCGCTTGTGCGTTTAGCTACCCCTCAGTCCATTGAAATTGAATTTATGACAGTCCACATTGTCTGCTAAAAAATGTGCAGTAGGTAGGCACACACACACACACTGTACTCTTGATCGTGTATGTGTGTTTGAACTGACAAGTCAGAGTCACACACAGAGAAATGAGAGACGCAAGGAGAGGGCAATTTATAAAGTAAGAACGACATGGACCTCACAACCAATTTCAATTTCCAATTGAACAAATAAATTAAATACAAGGAATATCAATTTACAGTGAAATGAATAAGTATAATAAAACAAATAATTGTAATTGTACTTCACGTATGATATAACACTCTTTATATAATAATAATTACGAGTATACACACAACACACACACTCTTACTCTCATTCACGCGCGCGCGTGTGTATGCTACTGCATCCATGCTGTTTTTTAAATTTAATGGTCTGTTATTGAATCAGTGATACCGCACCAACACACACACACTCACACTCTACACAGTGAACACACGCGTTTAATTTTTGACCGTGTCATTGTCAGTCAACGTCAACTTTTGAACGTCCGTCTTTGTCACAGTGACCACAGTGCAGAGTACACACACACACACACGGCAGCAGCAATATATTGTTTGTGGAGGATCATGGCGTAATTGAACTAAGACATTGGGATGGAGGGAAAAAGATAAATATCACCACTTGAACCTTCGACCATCTGTAATTTAGCTAGAGCCATGATCACTTCAATTTTGACCAACAAAAGTGCTCAACATTGTCTGTCTGCTTCAGTCCTTTCCCTCTCACCCTCTCTCTCCCTTTCTCTCAAACACTAAGACAAGGGCTCAACTCTACACTCGTTCTACAATACATACATTCCCAAGTTTTAATTTCACGTGAAGCCTCCTCACATGTTATTCTTGTTGTTGTACTCTAGTGTCCATATCCCTTTTCCTTTTATTACTCAAGGCGAAGCTCACTTTTGTTTACCACCTTCTCCCTCTCCCTCTCTCTCCTCATGTCATTTGCGCCTACATGGTGGACGACTGTGTTTAATTTAATTATCTCACGACTTACGACTAATACCGCTGTAGTGTGTAGTGTAGAGAAGAGTGTGACTGTCTGTGTAGTTTGTACAATGTCAAAATTCCAAGTAAGAAATTAATCACTTGTTCTCAGCTTGTTCGTTAAAATTACTAAACTATAAATTACAAGCTATTTGTTTCTCTCATCCCCCTCCTCCTCCTTCTCCTCCACCTCCTTCTCCACCTTTCTGCTCTCATGTAACGAGTATCAAGGTATTTTCTCATCTCTGACTTTAATCCTTCATTTTCATTCCTACCTGTATTATTATATTTTTTGGAAAAAAATTCTTTAATTATGATTTGGCATTCATGCACAATCACTCACTCTTCCCCTCTGGATTTTGATTGTAAATTTAACAAGAGCTCTACTCTACACGTTGTCGTTGCTGTTGTACAAAGTCTGGATCTAGTCAGACCGTCAAGTTGTCACGTCCCAAAAGATAATTTACTAATATTTCGATTCGATATATCTTAAATCACTTTTTGTACACCACGACCACTCTAAAAGTTTTTTTTGGTGTGAAGTAAAAAATGAAATGAGATTGTCGATCATCTTGTATTTAGATCAAGTTTACGAGGCTCCACGTGGCTGTTTTTGAACATTCTTTTTCCCTGCTCTGCTCCTCACACACGGATAGAGGTTGTGTGTGTGTGAGAGAGAGAGAGAGAGAGTTGTATGTACTTCTTGCCGAGATTTTGTCCTCTGAGAATGTAATTCTCCTTTGGAGGATGACAATGATGATGATGAGTGATCCTCAAATTGGATGGGAAATAAAGATGATGATCATTGAGATGTCCTGTTGAGTGTGGAGGAGACAGAGAAAGAGAGAGATGTGTGTGTGTTCGAGTGGGAAGTGTGTGTGTCACTCATTTTTTTCAGAAGGATATTATATTAAAATTCAGAGTGAATAAAAAGTTTTTTTCTCATGTAATTGATTCTCATAGTCAACTGTTGGAAAAAGAGAATTTTTGACAAAGTGAGGGATGATGGAAAAAACTATTGCGAAAGTTTACAAAAGTTCATCTTCTCCTTGTTCAAAGTTTAACCAGCCTCTTTAACTCCTCATACACACACCCAAGAAGAATTTATATGTGAAATATGATGAAGGATCATGAGGATGACACATGGTCATCATTCCTCCTGTTCTTCATTACTTAATCATTACACTACCTGTTAATTGATGTGTGCGTAGGTACTTACCGGCAGACAGTGGTTTTCTGAACGTCAACATTTATTTTACAAACTTCTCTCTTCATAATGATCATTATGAAGAAAAATCTCGAGATTTTTAAAAAGGTTAAAGTAATAGATAACTATTATAGGTACAAAGTAGACGACACTACGAATTCTAGTATTTTCAGTTTTAAATAAAGGAGACTGAAAATTACTGAAGACAATTCTGTCGAGAGAAAGAGTGAGACTGTGTGTGTTGAATTAAAAAAATATCAGCAGATTTTGCATGATTAAAATAGCATTGAATTATATATTTATCAGTTTAAACTGGCAGATTGTCCATTCACTTGTGCAAAATAATCATGTTTGACGGTACCAAAACTCTGTGTATGCGAAATAGAGAGAGGAGGAGGAGGGTTTAAAGTCTGAGTTCAAGATTTCAATCAAATTACTTGTAATTACTCTGATAAAACTTAAACGTTGTGATTAAAGATAATACCAGTGTTTGTTGACTGTACTGGTAATTCATCATTGTGTGTACATTGTGTCCCGACCGCATTATTTCCCGAGTTAAATGAGATGTACCTCTACACTTGTGTGTGGATTCTTAGCTTTAGTTAGACAGGGATGATATAGAAATCAAGAAGATGAAGAAGAAGAGGGAAAAAATGTTAATGAGCTGAAGGTTACCTTTTGTCTTTGTCTTTGAATGAGATTGACATGACTATCTGACAGGTAAAATGGTTTGAGTTTTAGAATGAAAGATGAAACATTAACAGCAGCTCCTCTTCCCTTTGACTTTTAGAGAGAGAGAGAGAGTAGAAGTTTCTTCTTCATCTCTTCTCCTATTCTTCTCCTACTTGTTCTTCATAGCTAATCAAAGCCCAATGTAAAATGTTTTTTTTGAACAATAATTCTCTCTCTACTTGTTAATCCTAATACTTGCATTTACAAGAGTTGAGTCAATTATCAATACAAGAGGACACACACATGGTAGCGTAGACAGTAGGCACACACAGTATTGTAAATATGTGAGGGACCGACATGAGGTCTGAAGGATTCTTCTTGTCATGTCCATTTCATCTCAACTTATTTATTTAAGCGTAAATATATCTTAATTCATTCTCTAAGTCATCCTTACCTTTTGAACATGAAATATCCTTTTCCTATAATTAATATCTATTATGTACACACTTAACTTTGTTACACAGTCACACAGAATATTCATATAATTTGAACAGTGGATCTTCACGTGGTCTTCATTTTCCCCCAACCTACCTTGTGTTTGTGTGTGTTTGTGACTCAGCACTTCTGATTTAATGACATATGTATGTGCGTGTGTTCTTTTGATTGCGTAATTTTGTACGAAAGTATTCTAAAATCCATAATGCAATGAAGTGGTCAGGATGAACTATTCAATCCAACAATTATTTTTCATTGAACTCTTGGCCAGATCATGGCATCTTATTCAGACTCTTCTTTTCATCTCCCCACTCAATTTTCAATGTTACCTTATTCATTCCTTGAAGTATCGCCCAAACACACACACACACGCTCACTCTTTCCATTCATTTTCCTAAAAATCAAAACTCTTCATAATCAACTTGTACTTCCTCCCTTATGTACATCTAATTGTTACTCTTTTGAGCTACGACGTAGAGTATCAAAATCTCATTTTTCCCCACTATTTAATTTGTGAATCACAAATTGTGATCTTGCAGAATTATTGCTTCTCTCTTTTTTGCACATTTTAATGAAAATTCTGTGAATTCTAGACAGCAAAAAAATTAAACAAAGGTAAAAAGGGAAAAATTCAATTTTACTTTAAAATGTACTGCTCATCATTTCAAATATTTTACGAGTGAATTATTTGTGTGAGAGAGAGAGAGAGAGAGAGAGAGAGGAATGAGTCCCAATTAAACTCCACAGAAGCTAAATAATAAATAATATTGTGTTATCCTACACAACAACAATTACCCTTTAGACAGGACGGCATTGAATATTTACTCACTTTTTTTGACCAGTTCCCTCATAAACCCGTCACTCTAAATTCAGTTGAGAAAAGGAAAGGATATGGTATAGTATTCTTCAAGTGATTTTTACTTCTAATTTATGACTGTCAAAGGGCACGAGTCGTCAATTAATATGATGGTGATGGTTATGAGGTTAGGTGACTCAGCTGATCTTGTACAGCTCAAAACCAAGGTTCAGGCTCTTTTCAGAATTGTGAATTTAAAGAATGATGCAGGGAACTGTATTCTTTTTTCTGCCTGCTGTGCAATTACAAATATTGGGATAATTACGCGTAAATTGCGAATTTATTGACAAGAGTCAGGTCATTCATGTCAAGCAACTGCATAGATTTGGGAAGCGGAATGCGGATTTTCCTCATAAATTTCCTCCTCCCTTCACATCACATGCATATTTACATAATATTGAACAAAGTAGAGTTACAAGAGTTAGAGTAAAGGTAAAGTTCATAAAATGTGTGTATGAACTTGTCTTCGTGTTGTGGTCATAAAAATGAAAATGTAGGAAGCTTGAGAATAAAAATTGAGAAGAGAGAGAGAGATTAACACAAAATACTGTTAGTGCTACATATATATTTTTGTCACACTCGCACACTTCTCGCAGGAACTGAATGACTAATAAAGTATGAGGAAAACAGGGTGTAGAATTGCCACTCATAATTAATGTATGTATACACCATAATAATATTTAGGAGAAAGACAATTTTATTGAGATTATTAAATTTATTGTTGCTCGCTCTCTCTCTCCTTATCCCTGCACTTGGTCTAATCGTCGTCAATTTGATTGTCCACTCTGGGCACTCTTTGTACCACCTTCACTCTAACTGCTGTGTGTCATACAGTAAGTATGTTGCTAATGGTGATCACAAACACAAAATCGCAAGTCCAATATTGACATGTACACTCTCTCATGAGTTGATTTACTGACCAGATCATCATCATTCTGAAAGAGTGGGTGAGTGTGTGTGTGTGCGTTTGGAGTCTTGTGGCTACACACAAACAATAACAACAACAAAACAACGGCAACTGACAAGTCAACATGCAAGGAACTATCAAATTTAATGATTTCATAACACAGTCTAATAAAATTTAAACTCATTCCCTCAATATTGACTTGACATTGACTCTGGGATTTTTATTTTAAAGGTCAATACTCATCTGGCCTCACTAACTCAACCCGTCAACACACACAAATACACACACACACACGCCCAGCAAAATCCTGATCACTAGGTAAAATTTTGATCGAGACTCCTGTCAAATGTAAAATGTACATAATACCCAATTAAAATTTGCCACTGGCATACATTTTATTTAAGACTTTTCTAAAAACTACGCTTACAACTTGAATGGAAATACGTAACTCTATCTTGACACCACGAGGAGATTTGCGGAAATTTTTGCAGTGACTCTCTCTCTCTCTCCATTGTCCCCAAGAATCTTGATTTCTTCTACCAAAACTAAGAAAAGTTACTCTTTCATGCCACAAAATCTCTATGTTTCATTGTCTCCAGAAAACGTGTAGTGTGGTTTACAAGTCGCTTAATCTAATTTCCTAATTAGGAAGGCTAACAGTGTGCCACAAAAGCTGAAAAATGAACAATGCAAATTCTCCTGTTGTAAGCCAGTCACCATTTCCTTTCACATAACTCCGGGTTATAGTTATTTTGACAGCGAAAATTGTGTAGAATCAGGGAGCCCTTCAAATGTTATTTATATGGGACACACAGGCTATAGGAGAGACCCGGGTTATGTGAGAGGAAATACAATTATAAGTCTAATTCTAGATGTAAGCATATCCCGGAGAGTTTCATAAAATTATGTGATCGACTTTGTTTCGCTTAACAATAAAGAGACTTTATTTCAATTAAAATATTACAACAAAGCAACGGTAAACATTATCATGATATTATTCTAACTCGTACATGTATTTTGTAGCCATAATAAAATTATTAAATATTTATATTGCTGGCGATAAGTCTTGATCATCCAATGGGTGGGTGTCCATGTAGATGTATAAAAGAAATTTTCTCTTTTTACAATAAAATCCCAAATTTATGATTCAGACAGTCAAACGACTTACATTCACAGAAGGGAAGCAGTTGTAAAATGGGGATTTGTAAGAATTTGTAACATATGTTTTGTCGTTGTTGACGGACACATTTTTATCAATATTTGCAGGATTTAAAACATCTATACACGTATATAGTAGTACAACAGATTAGTAATTAAAAACTAATTGGAAAACTGGGTGATTACTACTCAAAGAGAACATTATTACTGACTATTTATGGATAGTTGCTACATCCATTCTGGCAAAATACATTTTGACAATATTTGATTGTGGCTACAAAAATTTAAAAGTTGCTAAATGTATATAAATTCTATCTATTATCTATAATATTTTGGTAAATACATGTAACAAATGTAAGGTATGTAGTACATATATTTTTTTCCCTATTTTTTACATGAACAGATTTTTGTGTGGGTGAGTGAGTATTTGAACATTTTCATACTTCATACACATGTACTGTATCATATTTACAGTATAACAATCAACGGAAGATTACAAATTAATCAAATACTAAAAATATATTACAATTATCAATACAATTTTCCATATTGTAGTTATTACGAAAAATGTAGTCGTGTACATTCTAATACAGTAAACAACAAATTATTTTACACGGATTCTCTTTTAAAAAGTCATATAAACTTAATAGTCTCAATTAAAATGTGGTAAAAATAATAAAACTTGGTTTAAATTGTAATTTGGATGCATGCATGATTCATTTGTAAGTTGAATGAGTTTTTTTAGAAAAAAGAAATTCAACGCAAAAAAACCTACGAATATTAATTAATATGATACATATATAATTTTAAAATTCTTTATAAAAAGACAGCTTTTTTTCTCCTTCTTCGTCTGTTTGAGGCCAACATGAGAATTTTGTCACCCTCCATGGTTCCGTTGTCATTCTTCGTATTTGCAGGTATTTTCATGTACATTTATATTGCGCTTCAATCATTCAATTCAAAAAAAAGTATAGTATAAGCTTCTTCCAAAAATAAAAGGTTTCATCTTTAAAAATCCACAGATTCACTTGTTCCTTTGGCTTTGAAGAGAACACTGTAAAGTATCCCGGCTGCCGCTCCACCCACCTACAAAAGACAATAATGAATTATACCTGTGTATAAATTCAAAATGTGACTAGGAGTAAATAATATTTAAAATACAAGTGTTATTTTAATCATTGACTTACGTATGGTCCCACAAAGTAAACCTGGGAAGGAAGGAGAAACATAAGACGAAATTAAGATTAAAATCCATGAAATTTTTTTTCATTCGCCAAATGACAAAGATCAAACGTTACACAATAAAGGACGTTTAAAAATAAGGGACATATTTTTATTCCGAAATAAATTACACTGTGTAGTAACTACCATGGCGTGAAAAATGCTCTTTGAAAGCTATCATAACACCCTGCTGATCCTAATTAAGCCAATACAGTAATAGGATACTGCTCAATTCAATTCAAGCATTGATTAATACAACACACCAATAAAATTCCTTGGACTTTACATTTTGAGAACACACCTTGGGCATATTCTACACTCAATACAAAGTCAATCCCTGTCTACCATGTCTCTTGACTAAATCAGAGTTAATATTATTGATTCCAAAAATGGACGAGTGGGCGTTGAGAGGATGGAATTATTAGAGAGACAGAAAAAAATGATTGTCACTAATTCAAAGTTTAATTATACACACACACATCTCACGCCCATTCCATCCTTTCTACATCCAATATATGGCAAGTATTAGTGGCTACTTGAAAGAACTTTTTTCTCTATCCCCGAAATAAAAAACTTTTTGTACACACAGTACACAACTCAGTCCTTAAATGGGCAGACAAATTCTTTGCTGTCTTTTACAGATTATGTCTGGTACATGTGGACAGCGAAGGAGGTGTGCGTGTGGATGTGTGTTGCTCAAAAATTATTGACTATTAATTTTGACATTGAATTTAGTCTTTTTTTGTAAATGTGGACACACATGTCAGGTGAAAATTACTGGATAGTTTGTAAAACATAAAATATTAAAGGTATACAATTTAAAGGGGGGATTATCATCCAGAGATATGCCTTTTATTGTGTTTGTACACTGTATGTGTATCTATTTGAGCTTTATCTTCACAAATTTTATTTGAGGAGAAAAAAGCGTACCCAAATGTGACTGTGAAAGTTTTCTGTGTTGACTACAGCCGGTCCCAAGGTACGAGCTTAAATTACAAACATAAATCATCATTAATTTTATAGTCTATCATTATTATGAGCAGGTGCAAACATTTTACTAGTCGTATTTAGTAAATTTATTTTGAAATGTGTATATTTTGAATACCCGGATTCATCCCTGCTCCCGTGAATCCAATCTAGAATTTGATATGGAACAAAAAATACAATTTCAGCTCAAAAAATTCAAGAGAATAATATTCATTTCATGGAAGATATTTGTAAATACATATTGACAAATTTGACAAACTTACGGAAACCTGGAGAAAAAAGGAAACAAAAATACGTATTAGTAACATAATATTCTAATACAGTTAAAAATTATTGGAAAAATAAATATTGGGGAAAATTAATTACCAAATGGCTGATGCCCACTGTCAATCCAATGGCCAAGGGGACGCTCCCTGCAGAAAGAAACACACCAAAAATTACATCACTTTCTCTGACGACTCACACATTTGACCTTTAATTTGTAATATTTTTTTACCCTTGACATCATCCCGACGACTGTCACAACAACCGAAGACAACGATGACGAGCAAGAAAGTGACCATTGCCTCAACCAAGAAACCTTGGGCTGGTAAAACATTTTTGGCCAGTGCATTTCCTCCCAGAGACTGAGCGGCTGGAGACCAATTTTCCGGAGTTGCAGCCTAAAAAATCAGAGAGAAAAAATTAATTTAATTACTAGGATTATATTTCAAAACATTCATCTTTAAAATTATGGTTTCACAAGTGCTACGAACTGCTTCCAAAGTCTCTAAGTAAAATCCTTAATTATGACTATCCAAAAATAAATTTCTATTCCAGACCAACTGTCTGGTTCAGAATGATTCATGGGAAACACCCTTTACAGTATAACATGAAATGTAACAATTTTCGGTCAAAATTTTAGCGGAAGTATTTTAAGCCCACATTGACTCGGAGAAAGAGTTGAAAAGACTCTCCCACTACTTAGTTTGATAACAAGGATAATGGAAAGATAATTGCAGTACATGTGTGTGTGTCTGCCTTCCAAAAAAAGGAGACAGATAACTACCATTGGCATGGCATGTCAATAAAATAAAATGGATGGACGCATCCAATTGAAAATGAAGATGGAGAGTGGTGTGGCACGACACGAGAACAATTAATTAAATGGCATCAGCTTTTTTGGTCTCTTTCTCTCTATGAGAAGAGTCTACACGGAAAAAAGTGTGTATCCATGTCACTCTCAAAAATTAAGAGAGAGAGAGAGAGAACCACAAGATCATTAATGTTCACACGGTGTTAGGAGTTTCGTGACACTCATCTCTCTGAGCATTTGAGGAAGTTGGTCCACTAAATTTAAAGTCGGCATGTCCCTCTGTCCTCTTCCGACAGACGAAGGAGAGAAAGAGAGCGGATAATGTCGGTCAATCAAAGTCCAATTCAGTGTTTCCTCTTCATACAAAAACTCCACGGACTTCTCACAATAATGTGACATATATTATTACATTTCTATTCACTATCCCATGTCGTCCCCAACTGACACTCTCCATTTTTATTCTCACAAACACAAATGGACACCAGGACACTTTTCCCCATTTAAAAAAAGTACGTGGACACATTAGACAAGTGGCCATATTATGTTACAAGTGTGTGTCGGCACTTCTCCTTCTTGTATTTTGTATTTAGTAGTTAGTTGTGTATTGAAATTGTGATTTAATCAGATTAAAATGGATGCATGATTAAACTGCAGACACTAACTGTCTTCAATTGTCAATAAATAATAATTACAATACATTTTATGTCTCTCTTTCTAGTGTCATGGATGGTCGTTTGTGAGGACTAACGTTCCGACCGTCTTTTGAAAAACATCTCCCTCTCCTCCCCTTTTTTTAATATGGGTGCATTATATTTTTAGCTCCAACAGTCCACACACACATTTCTCAAGATCAAGTTGTTTTCATTGTTTGCTACTTTGATTGTTGAAATTCTCCCAGACCGTTTCTTCCAGCCTCTCACTCAACACTACGACTACTCTTCCCTTAAAATACCCTTGTAATAATCTCACTTGACTTGATTTCATTCTTGCCTTCTATATATCTGTATGTGCATGTATTCATAGGCATAAGTGAGAGTCTTCGGTCATTTTTTCTGCCTTCACCTTTTTTCCCGTCACGTTTCACCCTCATCTAATTTTTCTTGTAGAAAATACAAGAGATAAAAAGTCAAGCGTTGATTTCCTCTCCTCTTGTCCTCCTCTATACTTCTTTTTTTAAAAAAACTTAATGTTCAGGGCCCCAAATTTAACACTGGGACTTGTTGAACAAGTACTTGCTTCCACGATTATTACTTGCATTATTAACATTTTCATCATCATCACTTTGTGTAGACAGGGATGTAAAAAATTACACAAAATTTTGTGGCCGTTGAATTGATCCTCTCAAAAAACCCACACAACAAGACAAGACACACACACAGCTACAAACACGGACTCGGGCTTTCTTGAGTACCAGTTTACCTGGAACTCACCTCGGGGCACTTTGAGTGTATTGAATTCATCTTCAAAGGACTCCTTCATTATCCTCTCCCTTCATCTCCCTCTTCTCATGACTACAAACGGTAAAAGAGATTTCCTTTACTCTTACCTCCTCCGTAACCACCTAACTAGATAATTCTTGACTTAAACATGAACAATCGTACATAAGTTCATAATATTCCAAAATTGGTCTCTAGTTTCAGAGAAATTTGTACCGGAGAAAAACAAGGTGAACTGGGGTCAAATTACTTGGGGGTCTAATTGAAACTATTTGGATAAACTAAGCAATCAAATTGATATGATACATCATCATCAAACAAAATTGTAACAGTGAAGCCAGTACCTTTAGAGAGAAAAAAGATCAGAGTCCGTTTCATTGAACTTGAAATTTTTGTTCTCTAAACCACATTTGAATTTCATATAAGGCCTTTTTAAAACCTTTCTTAACATTTTGCAATGAGTCTATTCAATTCTAGACGTCATAGTTTTAACGGTTGAATGCATTGAATTCTTATTGGTATTTTTAGCAAAATATGTATCAGAGAGCTGTTTAGTTCTGAACCCGTGCGTAATAACAATTTCACTAATTATGTCTACTGAATAACTGACTCGTCGAAACTGCAGCTAGTCTCATCTTCTCTTCGTTGAGGATGAAGACAGAGCCACAGTCACTATATTTTCTATTGACTCTTAATGGAGGAAAGTAGTACACATTTGCATGGTAAAAAATCCTTGTGAAGAATTCTTCTCTTTTTGTACACGTCCATACTACTGCTTTGCAGACTGACACTAAAGAGAGTGGGAATTTGTTATGTAATCGGTACTACAATCCAACACTGGGAACGCATTATCTGGACAACAAGGGAAATTCAGGGGGGATGGGATTTTGTCAATTTTTACCTTGAGAAGAGCAGCTCCAGCAATCCCTCCAATGTACTGGACAACCATGTACATGACTCCACGAATAATGCTCATCTGTCCAGCCACCATCACTCCAAGCGTCACTGCTGGATTAATATGTCCTCCTGAGATATGTCCAATAGCCTGTAAATAAAAATGAAAAACATTCACTCTACATGTAAAATGTGATTTAAATTAATCATTCATTTACATAATCCTCTGGGCTTCCTCAAAACCAAAAGGAATTCAATTAACATAAAATTCAAATGACATCAGATCATGTAGTTCGAAATTGGGTTCAGGGAGAGTAGAAATATTTAGTAGAAAAAAAGATTTTTTGAACCCTTGCCAAAAACCTGTTGAAAGTTTTTCTTTGAATTTTATAATGGGGGAAGCTGGATAATCCCCAATTTCCTTCCTTACTTTTTATTTTTCTATTCAATCCTTGCCAATTCAACATTTTTGTCTTGTCTTTTCCTTACTAGTAGTAGCATTCATGATATGTACTTGCTAAACTCAAAAGAGTACAGAGGAGAGCATCATTTGTACACAATCAGTCTTTCGCTCTCTCTCCTCCGTGCTTAATCAAGGCAGACATCTGAGCGGAGAATTACGCTTTTGTGCCAAAATCCTTTATCCTCTTAACATTTTTTTGATACCATCGCTCTTCCCCCATCTCTCTTTATTGTGTGTGTATTATTTCACGTGGAGGTCCTTAACTTTGTCTATTAAAAAACGAGTAACCTCAAACGTAACAAATAACAATTTAAAATTTGATGTTGAGACAATTTACACACACACACACACGTGTGTGTTGTGTCCTCCCCATTGGAGATCCATATTGTACATACAATAATCTTTTGGTGAGTTTTATATTCATTTCTTTATTGGATTTGGATGTGGAAAAAGGAGCAATGAGTGCATGTCTAATATGTATAAATTTTTTTGTGTCTTCCACTTTTTTTCCTACTAAGTTCCTTGCTTTGAGTCCCATTTTCATGGCGGTTGACGATTGTGACTTCGTGAGCGACAGTCCTACCGAGATGACACAAAGAACAGTCCAAGTTGGCAAAGCAGCTGTTGACTCTTCTCAAGAAAGTCTCTCACAGAGAAAAAGACAGAGAGAAACAAACATACAACTTTTTACACACACGCACACAAAGACAGAGAGAGGGAGAGAGAGATGAGACTAAGATTTGTGGCTTCAAAGACATTAAACTTCCACCTTTAACGACTTTGTAGAAATTCTCAAAACAGTTTATAGCTCAATTTACACACAATCTTAGCTGTCATTTTATTTTCAAAAAAAGTTTCTCATTCAACCCTCCCCCTAATTTAAACGCACACACACAGTACATACATACTTACATGTAGGTGTGTGTGTGAGTAGGATTGTGGTTTCCTACATCATGTATATTTAGTTTCGATTAACGTTTTACCACATTCACATTGTCCTGAGCAAGAGAAAAAAATCATTGATAATGTGCGTCAAAGGCTGTGACTTGTCACACACAGACACAAATACACAATGAGAATAAGAATAATACAGAACAAGTCAAAAAGTGACTATCAATTTGTCTAAAAGGCCTGCCATACCAATATAATATAATACAAATTGCGTTGCAAGAACGTAGACAATGAAGTTTTTGCTCACCCAAAAAAGTGCGAATTTGTAAAGACTATACATGTTTTGTATGGGTCAAGACACATGCATGTAGGGATGATGGGACTGCCCAATTTCCCCAAAAAAGTTCCTATTAAATACACTGTCACAAAAACATACATAGTAGATGGATATGATACTACTACTCTGATTCTGTGAGATCAAGGTCGATGGTGTGCGGTTTTTTGGAATTGAATGATTTGGTTGAACGATTTATTACGATGATGAACGTAAAAGAATGTTTCTTCTCACACCTCCACTCAAATCAATTGTATAATGGGAAGAAAGAGGAAAGAGAGACTGTCAAGAAAAGAAGAATCAAAAACTGTTTGTAATGTGTTTATGTGAAGGGAATAGATCGATGGACAATTTAATTTAAAGTCCACTTCTTGTGCTATGTTGGTCCTCATTTATTTAAATCCTGTCTATTCTATTTCAACATTTAGAAACTCTGGAAGAAAGAAAATTCTCTCAGCTAAAATATGATCTACAACTTCTCCGATCCTGCAATACTTCTGCCAACATCAGGAGCAAAAATCTCCTGACGATTTTTGTCTAGATATCTCCTTACTCCTTTTTTACACACATCATCCTTTTATATAATAAAGCCAACGAAAGAACTAAACTAGTGAGTAGTAGGTATACATATATTTTCTCATTTATTCCGGGTCTTTTTTCCATCCAAACGCCGCTTCAACTTGTCAGAGAGTGAAGATAATTGTACTATCATTACAATCTTTTCAATTTGCCACTATCTCCCCCTCTCACACACGGCATTCTTTTCCTATTTTTCAATTCTCCATCATTTCTGCTGTCTCATCCTCCAGGTATTATCCCACCACAAAAACACAGGAACACAAATCGTATGATGTGATGTGTGTGTGTGTGTGTGTGAGAGAGAGAGAGAGAGTGAAAGAGTAAGTCAATCTACATAGCAATGATACAGTGGAAAACAATAGGAGTTGAAATTCTATTCAAGTTTTAAATTGACATTTTTATACTCACTCTCTCTCCATTAAATAGTATTTAAAAATTTTAATTTGATTGAAAATCCCATACAGGAATTGGACCATCTACAACAATCACAATCATGACTTTTGATTTGAACTCAGATTCTTCATTTCATGTGCAACGTCCATACATACATCAATCACTGTATGTCGTGTTGTTGTTGTTGTTGCTGTTGTGACGAATAAAAATGGAGGCATTCAAAATTTTGCACAAACCTTCAAAGAGAGTATAATAAATTATTATATTACGTGTAAGCAAATTTACATTGAAACATGCTCTTTTGTTCCAAACCCCTCACCCTTCTACAACATGTGTGTGTGTCACTGTTGGTGGAAAGAGGAAAGACGTAAAAATCTCGTGTCAACTGTTTTACAGAATGGGAGGAATGTTCGACTGTGTGTGTGACTGCAATTGCATGCTCAGCTAAAGAGTATGTTTGTAGGTTTGAAGGTAATGCACTGGATGTTTTAATGATGTTTATGCGTAGAGCACAAACATCATTAAGAAAACCAGAGGAGCGTGAGGGGGAGGGAGAAAAGAGTGTACAAAATGAAAGAGACTCTCTGTAGAAGAGAGAGGAGTATAAAGAGTCTAATTTAAATTCCTAAATTGAAATACCTACACACACACACTGCCCCCACAGGTCTGTCTACTACAATCCACTACACCTTCTTACGCAACATCCCACAACGTGACAATGACAATAACAATCGAAGAAAAAACTACGACCGGTTTGTGTGCATTTAAATTTCTTTTTTTTAGAAAATCCGGTCAATGGGATGATGATGGTCAGATTCATTGACAGATTTTGACAAAAACCAGGAAAGCGTACGGGATCACAACTACTCATTTCATACTTGCATGGATTTTGAGATTTGCAATGCAAAGTCGAAGAAGTCAAAAGTTAATGAATTAACCACCACCAAAAAGAAGAAGAATTTTTTTAAAAGATAATTATACAGTGTGTGCCAATACAGCGCAAAATGAAACCATTTTAAGAGTACAATTTCATTGCTTCAGCTCACACTCACAATTGTCAGTCCATGAAGGCAGAATTTGTACAGAATTAAGGAGTAAGGACCAAATATTATAGTAGAGAAGGGGGTAAAGTCAGTCGAGTCATTTTTTAATACAATTTCAAGTTCTTCATACTTGTAATTATATCTGACTATATTGATGACTCCTGCTTTTAGGAGCGTGAACAAAATTAAAAATCACTTTAAATATTCACGATAATGTATTAGCGCGTGTGTGTATGTTTGATTAGATGAATATCGTCCCCACCCTGTGTAAACAAACACAAAAAACACACACACACTCTCTCTGGTATTTGTGAAATATCATTCACGATGACCAGGCAAATTTTCACTTTGGTATAGGAATTGACTACTACATTCATCCGCGAGTACTTACAGTGTGTAATCTAGTAATTATTCTCAATTTACTTTTGTGTGTCTGTGTGTAATTAATGCAAAAGGACTTTTCTCACTTGGCTAAACTGTCTGTAGAGTTAATAACAATAATAATAATGGTGAATTGATAGAGAGGTGAATAAGAACCTGGACATTAGTGAAATTATTCAATAGAGAATTTTTTTGAAATTATGAAGAAAAAACTTTCAGATCCAACCAGACGAGACTTGTGTAAAAAGTGTACAAAAACCCCTTTTTAAAAATCACTCTCCATGTTTTGTTCAAACACACTCTTGCACGTGGAGACTTGCAAAAATACATATTTACTATAAATAAAAAAGTATAGTCAGTCGACACACACACATTGTTCTCCTTCCCACTTGACATTACTTATTGCATACGTGTAACAACAAGAATTTTTTTTGCTTCTCCCAAAAAAGAATATTTCCAAGTGGATGATTTCATCATATTTTTTTCCTCTTTCCTCCCTTTCTTCCATGCGTCGTACGACTTTACATGATATTGTGCGTGTATTGTCCAGTACCGGAAAAATTGCAGTAGAAAAGAATAATAACTGTGTGTGTCTGGTTGTAAACTCTTGGTATCTCAAAGTCTGACTAAATTCCATGTTTTTCCTTTGCTCTACTCAAACACACATAAATACGCACTTTTCTTGACTGAATGACGAGTGACATCTCATATGCTGTGCTGTGCTTTGTGCTTGCCTCCTGCTTCGTCCAGTAACACTGGTCAAATTTCCATTTTTATGATAATGTTTTTTTTGCTAGTAGGGAGGACAATCATAATAACATAACAATTGAAATTCATCAGCTACCAAGTCAGAATTCATGCATGCGTCAATGTTATTTAAATGTGAAGTTGTTTTTTCTCTCTCCCTTTCTTCCTATGTAATCTCGTTCCTTTTGATCTTTTACTCTAATTGACGTCAAATTAACCTTGCAGAAAATTGGCTAATTAAAATTCAGAGTGATTCAATTGTTTACTGTTTTCTGAGAGAGGGAGGTTGACTGTTGTCTGATCGTGAGTATCATGTATTATTCATTGTACGGGGATGGATTGGTTCTCATAAAATATGACGGATTGGTACACATGAGTAATAATTTGTCTGTCTATTTGACTACAAGAGAAAAAGATGCTGCTGTTTGTTTACTGTTTGACTGTTGATGGGAAATATGTGTAAATGTCAATATTGTTAAAATTTGGATAGAAATTAAAAGAGGGGTGAAAAAAACACACACTCAAAAATCCATGAATGATTAGCTTAAAATAACTTGACTGCACACACACACGTACACTGCGTGTGTGTGACTTGATCATCTTAGCCCGTGTATATATATTAAGGTTGACAATTATAATGTTAATGTACATATGTGCGTGTAATTGAGATTATTTTTTAAAATCCCAGCAGCATCTCATTTTACACTGTCTCTTCATTAAAATCATTCTAAACGACTTTAAAAGCACAATTTGAAGACGCCACATTTAACTTTAACGATGACCCCAAAAAAGAGTCAGTCTCACAAACGACCCTCTTCTCTTCTCTCAATGAACCATGGAGTTGTTGAGTCTTGTCCAAGTGATAACCTTAGACATGGTGAACATGGGAAATGATGACATAATTGTCACAATATGTCAAAATGTCAAGTCAAAATGTATGGCAAATTATTTCAACAGTTTCATTTTCAACGCTTCCAAGTCTCAACTTCGGCCTGACTTTTACTGTTACTCCTCCTGAGTGCTGTGTACTGTTCAGTCTGGTGATGATAGTCTTAGCTCTTCATTACAGAGTGGACAATCAGATCAACTTTTAAAATTACATCGAAGTATTATTTAGCTGAGAGAGTGAGCGTGTGTTCAATTTCTGTGCAGAGCATTCAGAACATGAACCTGACTTTGTTGCCTTTTCCTTGTTACTCCCCCCAAAAGATTTTAGAGATGAAAAGTAATGATGATACGTGATAATTTGGGGTCATGAGGTGAGGATTTGCTTCTCTTCCCCTCTCTTTTCTATGTGTGTTTGGAGTCTATGTGTATTTTTTATATTTGGGAAGAAAGACATGACGAGAAAATCAAAACCATTTTGGCTTCGAATTTCCACTCGAATCCCTTCTTCCACCCACCAAAGTGATTTCAAAACTGACACACACACACACACAAAGAGAGAAATATAGGATGAAACCTGTTTCTTCTGTTACGCTCGTCGAGTGGACTCGTTCCTAATTATAATTACAGTGACAAGAGAGGCGACCCAAGAATAATTTTGTGTACAATTATAGAATATAATCCAATATTACTCTTTCACACACAATCTTTCTCATCCATCCATTTTTTCCCAGGATCAATGAAAATCTTAGTCAATACCTTAAGAACTTGATGTTCTCAGAATCACATTACACATTCAAATTTAGATCAAAAACAAGGATGTGGAGGGAAAAACTGGAAATTAATTAAATGTATAGAATTTTTCCTTCCATTATAACAAAGTAATTGACTAAACTAGTTATTGTTTTTAAAAAAACTTATTAAATGTTTTGCTCACTTTTCAAGTGCACATAATATATGACTCGCGTAAAAGATGAAGGCTGGAGTCAGATCGATTTATATAAGAAGGAGGGATGAAAGGATTTTTGTTTCATTTCTTTCCTTCTGCTTTCTACTTAGTACGTCAATCAAATTAATCTTATGGTTCTGATATAACATATAACATGGTAGTGTAGTTGCTGGAAAACATAAGAAGTGGATGTGCAATTATTACAAAAATATGCAAATTCAATTACATGCATTTGGAAATTTGACTGGTTTGACTTGTCCATTCACACCATGCAGCCTTACTCATTCTCAACTGTGTGACTGCATTGCATTACAAACGTCATACTCACATCCACACGCACACACACTCATACTGTTGTGCATGCTGTCGTTACAATTGGACAATTTGGATGAGCAGTTTCAGTTGACAATGACAATGAAGACAAGAGACGATAAGCAACAACAAAAATTGAGAAGACAACAATCATGTGTCTTCTCCTCCTCCGCATGCCAACAAACAAAGAGAACCACCTGCTCAAAATTCCTCATGAGTTGTTGTTGTGTTTTTCTGTAATTATTGTCGAATCGAACTGTATCCATAAACTCTAATTTTTCGTGGAAGAGATAACAATTTCCATTCTGACTCATTTTGATTGTTGAGTTGACTGTTGAGATAACTGGTGACGTTCAGACGAGCCCTGCCTTCAAATTCCTGGATTTTTTCTCATAAAGGAATGAAAACATGCAAAGAGGAAAAAGAGGTAGATCGACAGAACGCGGAGAGAAAAAATTGCATGTTAATTCCACAAGCCCTCATCCTTCTCTTCTCATCCTATTTCCTATGTATACTCTTGGGTGACTCAGACTGTATTTAAATTTTATCATGCATCAGCAAGAACACATGTCTAGAGTTTAGAGGAGAAGAGGGGAATGGGGAAGAAACCACCATGAAGCCACTGCCATTTGTAATGTATTATAATTTCAGTTAATTAATCTGATATTTCGAAAGGGTCACATTACACCCTTGTACATTTTAATATGTACTATCCTGGTTAAAGATACAACATAAGCGGTGGAATTTAGTTTCATAAATTAAATGTACATCCCACTCCTTCAGTTCGCTTCGTCTTCAAAAATGATTTAAATATTAAAAAAATTTATGTAGCCACAACACTACAGTGTGTGTCTGCTTGTGTGTTGTGGTGAGGATAAGGATATACAAAAATTGCAAACACACACAATTTGATCAGATAGAGAGGAAGAGGGGGGAGAGTGAGAGAAAAAGACATTCAAACTTTTTTTTGCAATGTTTTAAAAACTTTCTGCTGGCTCATGAAGTTATTTAATGATAGTTAAGTTTATGAGGAAGATACTCAACTTTTAATGTACTAAAAAATTTACATGGAGGCTCCAAACTTTTTTTTATCCCCTCTCTCTTTCTCTCTTTCTATTCCCGACTCTTTTCATGAACTGTGATCCAGCATGTTCATAATTGTTGCTTTGTGTTGTGGTGTCTTCACAAAACGGAAATGAGTAGTTAGGACTACGATAAGACTCACTTGTGAAGTCTAAACTTGTCTTGTTTCAATTTTACCACAACACACACACTCTCGTCTGGTCTCTCTCAATTCTTTTTGTCATTCTCACCATCTAATCCTAATCCGTTCTTTTGTGAACATTTACACAGGTAGTTGAATTTGAAAGACAACACACACACACTCATTCATAGCTATTTAACATAATATGGTCTCATTATACTAAATGTATTAATATTTGAGCATCATTTTATTAATTTTTTACGACCCCAAGAGTTTTGAGTCTCAAGGTTTTATTTATTTACTCATGATTTTTACGAGACCATTACCTCTCTCTTTAAAGAATGTGTGTGTGGACATTTCAAGTGTTGAAATGTCCATCAAACTAAATTATATCTATTCAAGTGTAGGGTAATAGCAAGACAATGCATGCATTCATTAATGTATTGATTTTCGTCATTACTGCTTCATCTTGGAACAATGTCTCAACTGAGACCACCAGACAAAACGCACATCTACTAAAAGTTGGTGCTAAACTATTAATGATAACCCTCTTCTCCACTTTTGTCCTCACACACAAGTAGTACAAGTATTACATGTAGTAAAAAGACTAAACAAACACTAAGCGAAATTTATAATACTTGAGAAGGTGTAAAATTCGTCTCTCCGTGATCATGATCCTATAAAACTGTACATTTAATTTTAACCCTTCATTGCATTCTTCAAATAAATACCATGCGAAGCTCCGTCAAAACCACACATTCTAACCGCTCTCCATATCCCTCTTCCTCCCTACTTTACTTTATAGAGTCTCACACAGAAACAACCACTATGATGATACATTCTGCCTGTGCTCGTCATAATAGACTGTAAATTCTTGGCAGGTGAAACTGACTAGGACGACACTCGTCACAACACAAATGTTTTGCTCCTGCCTTTCTAATTCCTCTCCTGACAATCCAATCCCCCCTCTTTTCCCCTTGTATTTCAATCCACTCAGTTACATTGTCAAAGGGAAACTGTTCCAAACTTGGTTTCACAAAACCAAACCCACATTACATCCCCTCCTCATATATACATCTATAATTATTATTGTAGGTTCAAATCTGGCAATACAATAAATTTCGAGACACTTGCAAGCTGAAGCTACACATAAAAATATAAATGCGAAATATAAATGTCCTGCCATATTTAAAGTTGGGGAGAGGAGCGTGTATGGAAATTAAGGATATATGAATTCTATCTCCCATCTCACAACATATTCTACAATTTTTCTCTCTCAATATGAATAATGACATGACATCAAAGTCTACGTCGATGCGTACTCTCCAAACTGGAGAGAGGGAGGGAGGGAGAGTGGATGCCAATTGCTCACAATTATGAGCCCTGTCACCACCACCACATCACCAATTTCAATAATCCACAATCCACACACATGTATTGAATTGTGTGTGTGTCACTGTGTGTGTACTTGTACAGTCTTGTACACACACCACAATTAATCTCCATGCGGGAAAAAAGGATGTGAGTACACATGGGATCGTCTCTTCCCTCTCAAATATTTTGGAGTTGTACAGAAAAAAAGACACTTGGACTGGAGGAAGGGAGGAAGTATTATTGTACTAAGTGCCACTCTACTGTCTTCTGATCATTACCTATTGTAAGGAATATGGTGTGTGTGTGTGACTATGTGTGTCTATAATAAGACATGACATTTTTTAAAAATGAACATTTACTCTCCTTCATCGTCATGAGGCCATAAATGTAGAAAGAGAGAGAGAGAACATCATCTCAGGCTCACTTCTCCCTTCTTTTTTATTATTATTATTATTTAAATTTGTTATGGACCCAAGTCTACTTTTTTGTATTTAGTCATTTTCAAGTAGCCCTGCCTATATACTTGTGTGGATATTATGTAGTACAACAAAAACTTTTGTGATGATGATGAGCTTTCTCTCTCTCTTTTCAGGCTCTTCTGTCAACATTGACATTAAGCTGAGACCACACTAAACCGTATTTACAGTAGAGTATAGGACAGTAGTGTAGGAGGAGGATTCGTCAAGTTGCAAAAACTGTTTTTGTCCTTGCACTGCGGTGTGAGGTTGAAGGGAATTGAAGGAAAAGGTGTGAAAATTATAAATACAATTATCAGATCATTTAATTCTACAACATTTTCTACACAATTTCCCAGCTTGTTTACAGACACTAACAACACGAGCACACACACACACACAATACACAACACACAGTTACAAATTTGGTGTCAGTACACACACACACACGGAATACTCTTACTCACTACAGGAGAGCCGACTCTAGTTAAAAGCCAACTTACAGCTCAAATACC